>VKHL01000029.1:170020-236857 GCA_015146655.1 Ochromonas danica
ACACTGTACACTATACTACACTGTACACTATACCACACTGTACACTATACCACACTGTACACTATACCACACTGTACACTATACCACACTGTACACTATACCACACTCTACTGTACTCTACTGTACACTATACCACACTCTACTGTACTCTACTGTACACTATACCACACTGTACACTATACCACACTGTACACTATACCACACTCTACTGTACTCTACTGTACTCTACTATACTATATACTGATAGTGGTAGTAGACTAGTCTTACCATGTCCAGTGCTTGTCTTGTCCTTGTCCTTGTTGTTGTTGGCTGTCTCTCTCAGAGGTGGAGGAGAGCAGGTTCATGATGAGAGTGTTGGCCCCCGGATAGAGCAAAGCCTTGGCCAAGGCACCCATTTTGACCTCATCGAGACACACCACCACCTCCTCCTGCTCCTCCTGCTGCTGCTCCTTCCCTCTACCTTCACCACCACGTCGCCACCATCGTGAGAGATGTCTGCGATTCTCTGAGCGAATCAGCTGCGTGCAGAAGAGAGTCTTCTGAGAGCGTGGGTAGGAGGAGGAGGAGGCGAGGTGGCGTCTCAGCGAGAGGTTGACGAGGATGGACTGCGCGTCGCTGTCGTCGGGACGGGAGGAGAATTGGTCTGCGAGGATGAAGACTGCCCTCGCTGACTGCACTCGTGCCCTAGCGAGGTCTCGTCTGGCCAGTGCCGAGCCCTGCAGGTAGCAGAGGTTGTGGCGGTAGCGAGGGTGGCGCAGCAGGAGGAGGAGGGGCAGGGAGGGAGGGCGAGGTAGCAGCAGCACAGCCTGCAGGTCAGGCTCGCCGTGGTCCTCGTGGAAGAGTTCCTGGAAGAATGCCTGTAGGGCGAGCGATGAGACGTCCCCGCAGACCACCACATGAGGAGAAGAGCGAGAGGGAGGCTGGAAGACTGCACGAACATGAACAGATTGCAGCTTCATCTACAGCACAGCACAATAGGTAACAGACAACAGACTGTCAGGGGGAGGGGGGAAGGTCACTGTGTATTGTGTGTATTACCTGGTCCAGCAGCTGCTGTGTCATACGAGGCAAGTTGATCAACGCGCAAGCGATCAGTGCCATGGCAGCGAGTCTTCCCGCCCAAGTCAACGGCAACACGTCCCCATAGCCCACCGTGGCCACAGTGACCCACGCGAAGTAGAGCCAGACGTGCAGGGACTCCTCCTGTTCTGTCTCTTCCAGGGACTGCAGCAGCGCAGCGAAGAACAGCAGCATGGCAGAGGCCTGTAGCGCCATCTCTGCCACTTGGCGCTGCACGGGGTCGCCCACCACCTCGGCCAGCCATGGCGAGAGACGCAGCAGGCGAAGCAGACGCACGGCCTTGAGAGCGTGTAGCAGATGAATCACCCCCTGGCCTCCTCTTCGACCTGCTGCCTCTGTCTCTCCCAGCGTGAGGAAGACAGAGGCCGCGGTGACCAGGTCGACCAGGCAGTGCAGGGGCGGCGGGGAAGAGGAGAGGCGGGCCATGCCCAGGGAGAGCATGCCGTCTAGACCGAATACTGCAGCCAGTACTGCCTCCATCGCCTCGTCTGCTTGTCTCCAGCGCGGCCAGGCACTGCGAGTGGCATAAGTCTGCAACACGAACTGCAGCGACGACAATGCACTCAGTGGGGCCTGCACTCTCTCCCAGCCAGACCTCCACGCTGAGAGACTTCCTAGGAAGGAAGGTATCTCGAAAGAGGAAGAAGAGGAGGAGGAGGAGGTAATGGGGTCGCTACCCTCACTCTTCTTGCCAGACAGTGTATTTGTTGAAGAAGGAGCAGACTTTGGGAACACAAAGAGACTCTCCATCCCTCTCAACGTTCTAGGAAGAACCTGTCAGTTGTCACAATGCTGTCAAGAATCGGCTGCTCGATGGGAATGATGATGGTGATGACGATGATGATGATCTTTGAGTCAGCTCAGTTATTCTTCGTGTTCTTCTTGCTTCATTCAACGCTCCTCTCCAATTGTGAAAATCCGTTCCAATTAATAAGCAATTCATTAATAAACTACAGTGAAATACCTTTGCATTCGGTAAAGCAAATACGTAAGCCTGGCCGAGAGTGGATGAGAGAAAGACACGATAAAGTGGGAGGCCAGCAAGAAGATGTGGGAGAATCGCATGGGATCCAAAGGGGTGCTCCTTGTAGGAGACTGTCCTGTTGGCTTGGAGTTTGGCGTGGACACAATCGCCTATGAGACAGGCCCCAAGTTCAAAGGCATTGCCTCCATCCCCTATGGCGTCCATCTGGTCTACTACTCCTACGGGGGCTTTCAACGAGAGGGCTTCTTCCTCTCGATTGACAGACATGTGCAAGTCATCGCGTGGGATGGCCGGGAGGAGCGGTTCACTGCTCAGTCAGCCTTGTCTGGCGAGGAGGAAGCACAGCACGAGCAGGAGATTCTGTCTGGTGCGCTCAACTCCTGCCTGGCGCCCTATCCGCAGAAGCAGTATGAGTCTTGGCTGAGGCTGACGCGGCATATCTCTCCCACCACGCTGACTCGCTGTCACTGTCCACCGCTGGCTCATATCGTGTCGGACATTGAAGAGGTAGACGACTCACGGCAACAGCTCGTGCAGGGGCAGCAGGTGGTGGTAAGCTATAGCCCATTGAAGGAGATGGAGCAAGAGGGTCTGAGGAGGGCGAAGCAGCAGGACACCTCTCCTTCCCTGCTCACTGCCATGGGCATGGATCGATCCTGGTTGCTCGAGCAGCTCGTGGACCACCAGCTGCAGACTGACTGTGGAGAAGTGCTCGCTGAGATGCAGCTGTCCTTCCTTCTCTTCCTCTGTCTCCACTCCCAGAGTGGACTCAATCAGTGGAAGGCTTTGGTTACCTTGGCCGTGGAGTGCGGCCACTTCCTCCTGCAGCACGAAGACTTCGCCATTAATCTCATCCAAATACTGTATGCGCAGCTGAGTTTTGTCCCCGAAGACTTTTTCGAGGTTGATCTTATCGGTCGTGAGAGCTTCCTTCTACCTGCTCTGCGCACCCTTTGCAGTGCCCTGGCTGGAGGAAAGGAGAGTGGAGTCGGTCTGGGAGAAGACCTCTTGGAGCATCGCAATCGCTTCCTGAACTTCTTGGCGAAGAGGTTTGGTCTCGAAATCTCATTGTCTGAGGTAGATCTGATGGGAGAGGCAAGCACTCCTTCTCTGCCTTTCTCTGCTCTGCCGCCTGCCCTGCAGCTGGACATCACCGAACAAGACCATCAAGCACTGCAGCTACAGCGACCAAATTTCTTGGCGAAGAAGAGGATGGCAGTAGGTGAGAGCGGTGAAGGAGAGGCAGTGAAAGCTCGCTGGGAGTTGATCAATCAGAGTTTGGGCATTGCCTTGTCTGGGGAGCGACCCGAGTATATGGAAGAAGCAGACGTTGACATGCACTCTTCTGCACCGCAGCAGCAGCCAGAAGAGAGAAAAGAAGAGGAGCAGATAGATTTGCCAGAGATCTCTGTGCGGGAGTTGGAGGGCAGCAAGTATTGCTGGCGCTATCCCCTGCTCTACGAGGAAATGAGGCGATCGGGCGGCAGGGAGGACATGATCATGACGGCAATGCGCATCGTGGACGATCATTTCTCACAGGCTGGTTCAACTCCATCAGAAGAGAGCGGAGTGAATGGTGATGGCCTGGTCATCGAGTCTTTGTCTTTCATTGAGAACGAAAGCTCGGCCATGATTTATTAGACGTTGTACTGTAGTGTACATAGACAAAGCCAATAGTGTAGACTAGTTAGTTTCTAGCATTTATCATGCACTTGATACACAACCACACTATTAACCTTTCTCATGGAAATCGATTAATCACGTATATACGCAACCTAATGGGGAGAAGTTATTAGTCTCGCCGTGGAGACCCTTCAAAAGCAAAAGGTATTTCGAGCGATCGACCCAGGACTTGAACCTGGAACCTCCTGATCCGTAGTCAGGTGCGCTATCCAATTACGCCAGCCGACCTCTTGAAGGCCAATAGTGATATATTAATATAAAACAATTTATATCAATCATGACTTTCTCTTCAGTGAAAATGTGTCTTTACGAGAGGTACAAAGAGACTGGCAGGGAATGAATTGGGTTTAGTCTGGATCCTCTCCTCACTCACAATCACTTATGCAGGTAGGAAATGGAAGTGATCTCTAGTGTTTGATCCGCAGTCTCCAACCACCTTGTGACTGATAGTGAGCAGCAGATAGTGCTGCAGCGAGAAGGGCAAGAAACCTCTCAAGGAGTATGTGTGCTTTCACTTCTCGAATAGTGGCTGGACTGGGGTAGCTTGTTGTTAATCAGAGCACAAAGTTCTCGAAGCTCAACCCCTTGCCTTTAGTGCAAGAATCAATGAGAAGAGAAACCACATCAAGCGCGTGATACATATTTTCTACAACAAGTATATATGATATGATATATAATAGTATTTTCTAAATATCTGATCATCACAGGCTTAGTGACGCTTTCTCTTTGACTCTTGCGCTGAATGTAAGGGGTTGAGCGTCGAGAATATCATCTTCGGTAATTCCTAAAGTGCTTATTGAATCTCGCTTGGCCTTAAAGAGGTGTAAAGGTACTATCAACAATACTTGTAATATGTTGATGCAAAGTTGATGCCGCAAATTGGCTAATCATGATGACCCTGCCTTGTCGCCATTGCTTCTTGACCCCACCTTGATGGTAAACTGCTAAGTTGGTACCGAAGTTGGTCGCACAGTCTGCTACTAAACTAAAACACTATCCACTATCCTCACAGCATAGTATAGCACAACACAACCCAGCAGAGGACAAATGTAGATTCTGTAGCAATTGTAAGAAGAGAGAAAGACACCACAGCACATCAGAAGATATGTCTCAAGCTCATTACATTAGGACTATCCAAGAGAAGAAGACAACACAACATCAAACCAACAAGTCGAAGTGCAAATAACGAAAGTGGTGGTTGATACTAGTAGACTATTTACAGAAGTGGAGCGAAGGGCGGCACGGGGCTGCAGATACCTCACACAAGAGATAAACTGTCAAACCTCGGGAATGATCAAGAAACGGAAGTCAAAGAAGGTTGAAATCCATCTGTGACTGCGAGTCTCGGGACTGATGACACATTTGATAGCGATAGAGGGAGACTATTTCAATCGGTTGAAGAGGATGGCGAGCATGACCACTTGGTTCGTCCGTGGCCGGTGACCGCCATGGAAGAGAGAAGACCGCACTACTTCCGTACTGACGAAGTCTTTTCTCTCCGCTCCTTCTGCCTTCTCACCGAGAGACACGGAGGAACCGTAAGAGGCGGGGGCTTGCTGTTGGTGCTCTTCCTCGGGCACAGTGTCGTCGTCGCCGTTTTTGTCATGGTTATCGCTGCCCAGCGATGTCCTCACTTCTCCCTCAGTCACCTCAGTGTCATTTACACTGACAGAACGATCAACATCTTCATCTTCTACTTCAACAATTACTTGTGGACGCGGAGGAGGAGATGGGCCAGCTGTGGTGGCAGGAGGAGTGGGAGATGTGGGCTGGGGCATCATTTCCATTGGGCTGCGGCCGCCGTAGAAAGAAGGCGAGGGGCTCATCGATGAGCTCTTGCGAGCAACTGAGCTGGATCTCATCGAGAAGCTACAGAAGTGAGGAATCAAGAGTGAGAGGCTGAAATAACATGGTAAATAGGACGAACTGACCTGAGCCGAGAAAAGGATGACGACGACGATGAGGTTACAGGCGCCGCATCATTGGGTGCCTGAGGAATAAGAATATCTTCTGACCAATTGGTACTGAGAAAGGAAGCCGAAGACGAGCTGGTAATGCCAAAAGCATGAAGAGCGAAGAGAGCTGTTATCTTGCCCTCTCCAGAGGTGGTGGGAGTGGGAACTGTAGCACCAGTAGAGGCTGCAGCAGCACCAGCAGCAGGAGCTAGAGGAGATGTGGTGAACTTAGAAGGTCTTAATTCATTCGGGTCAACTTCTGAAGGATGGGCCACGACGGCACAATTCAAGCAGAGCACGCTATGCCTTGGGTGAAGAGGCCGCACTTCTTTCAGGCGACTGGTAAAGGCCTCAACGCCATCAGCGACGATCTCTGCCTCACTCAAAGCTTGTCCTAGACAAGAATCTAAGGACATACCAAAGTCCTGCTCCCAGCTCGTGGAGGCCCAAAGGATCGAAAAGCATCCATCATTGGCCACGAGCAGCCAGGATTCGCCACTCTCCTCGAAGCGGTCGAGACAGCTATCACCCTCGTTCCCTCCCTCTTTACGGAGACACTCCCATACATGTGTAATCTGGTCTTTCGTTAAACCTCTGTTCATGGAGGCAGTGGCGGGAAGTGTGAAGAAAGAAGAGAATCCGCGGGAAGTGGTTTTCGAGGAAATAATCTCCTCCATTGCCTCAGTCTGCCTCAAGATCGAGAAGCACCGCTGGCGATAAATTGCTTCCACTTGCTCTACAACCTGCGTGATACCTGGTCTATGCATGGGGTCAGGAGCCCAGCACCTCTTCAGCAGCGTGACATAGTCGCCAAACAGACCGTCGTGCTCCTCGAAGCAGGAAGGTACAATGGGACGCACTCCCTGGAGCACTGCATCACGAATATCGTCCTGCCGTCTCGTTTCATGGAAAGGAATGTTGCCTGTGAGGATCTCCCAGAAGACGAGGCCGAGACTGTAGATATCAGAGGGCTGGCTGTGCAGACCTTCTCGAATCACTTCCGGAGCCGCCCAATTCGCCAAGAACTCATCAGCTGCAAAGGCGCTTTGGATATTGTAAGTTGAGAGAGCTGCTTCAAGATCAGAAGCGCTTTGATTGCTGTCAAGAAGGGGACGACGACGACGCAATGCAATTCCCTCATCTCCCTCCTCCATCACACTCCCCAACTCGAGGTCACAGATCTTCACATTGAGATGATCATCGAGCAAGAAGTTAAATGACTTCACATCTCGATGGCAGAGCCCAGCACTGTAACTGTGCAAGGCTTGCAGGCCTAGGGCACAGCCCCTCGCCAGGTAGAGTCGATCGAGCCAACAAACTCCAAGGCCACGACCAGAACCTCGCCGGATGGCATCGCCACCCAAAATGAAAGCTCGAACAAAACTTTCCTCCTCGTCCTGCTCTTTAAAATTTGCTGGAGGGCCAGTGCCGCGCAGCAAGTCATGCAGCGAGCCCAAAGGACAAAGCTCCAACAGGATACAGACGCTGGGAGGAAGTACAGAGACACCCAAGATCTCCACAACATTGGGATGGCGTATCTTGGAGAGAATAAGTGCTTCAGAAGCAATGCGTTTGATAACGCTCTGGGTGAGGTCGAGAGTGAAGACGAGCTTGATCGCACAAGGGCGCTGACGATAGGACCCCTTGTACACCTTCGAGAAAGATCCACTGCCTAACAGCTTTTGAGTATCCATTGAGATATACGCAAAATTTAGCATTCGTACAGCTGATCGACCCTTCGAAGCCATGGATAGGTCGTCCAAAGAAGCGGCCAGACGCTGAGCAGACCGAATGTCCCAATCGATTCCTTGAAGAGGAGAACGAATATCTTCTCCTCTAGTTGACTTGTTTTTCGAATCAACAATCTCAAACCCTTGCCACCAACGGCTATCAAGCAAGAGCGTGTAGTACAGCACGCCAGGCTGCAGAATAACATACGGGAAGAGATTTCCGAAGACAAACAAGCAGAACCCTTCTGAGAAGAGAGAAGCAAAATCCAGAATACAGGCTGTGATAGGAATGAGATGAAAGACGACCCAGAACTTCGCGTAGAAGAGTGCAGCAGGGCGGCGATAGAGTCTCTTATTGGGAGCCAGCCAGAGGGTGACGTAGAACCCCCACAGCATCATGTTCCACACCAAGGTCAAGCTCAGAGAGATCTCACGGCGGGTGGCATAGATAGCCAGTTGGATGAAAAAAGTGAAGGTACCCCAGAGCAAGGCAGGCCTGAGTGCTCGCTTTGCTGCATTGATGCCCAGACCCTTTTGCATGAGCAGCAGAGAGACTCCCTCGTTGACTGTGTGTTGAACCCCCCACATCACAGCGAAGGCCACGGCAGAGCCAAAGTCATGCTTATAAGTGCTGTCAATGGGCTCGAAGTCATAGGCCCAAGCGACGAATCCTGAGTAAACGTTAACCACAGCGTTCATCCACAGCACATAGACGAAGACAGGGAAGATGACCGACTGCACCGCCGCGTCATCGCCCTTCTTTGCATGTCCCTCCTGCATCTTGATGAAGTAGATGATGGTGAAAGTGGCGATGAAGTAGAGGCAGCCCAAGACGATCATGACCACGCCCACCTTGTCCCCGGGGAAGATGGCCATGCTTTGAACATTCTCGATGTTCGAACAAAAATCTTGCACCATGATAACTAAGAGCTTCTTTAGCTACTTCTCCTTCTCGATCTGCTTCAAAGGCTTGAGAAGGATGATAGCGAGGCAATGATCCTCTTCATGCTTGTTCCTCGCCCCACACCACCAGACAGAGAGAGAGAGAGAGCAACAACACACAGAGATAGGGAGGGAAAAACACGGTGTGCCTGGGGAAGAAAACGCGAAGAAAGCGCGTTCTTCACAGGGAGGGGGGTATCTTTCTTCCCACCTTCGCTCTCTCTTCGGTTCTTTTCGTCGGATTGTTGTGAAAACAATCCGTATCTTCAGTTTTTCTTTCTCTCCTATTACCCAGCAGAGGCAATGTTTCTAAAGAGAAGAGCGAGCAAGCTGCTGGGAATCAAAGCGGAGAAGTTCATCCTCACTGTGGAGATTCTTGACTTACACGTGGACTTGGCGAGAGCTGAAAAGGCGGAGCCCAAGCCTCTCCCTGGTGCTAGTTATGTGCTCTGCTTGGAGAAGCGTGGCAGATCTGCCACATCCGCGAAGAGGACGATCGCTTTAGACCAAAGTGGAGTTAATCCTCTTGCTGAGGGACGCGTCAGTACAACTTTGCTTTCCGCCTTCTCTATCCCTGTGCTTGAGAGACTGCAAATGATTATTACTCTATACAAAGACAGCAGTAGTTCCTCTGGCTATCGTAACAAAACAGTGAAAATTGTCTGGAAGGTCTTCCAATCCGATCCTGTCCTGGGAATTGAAATATGCCCACCCTTTGCTGTGGCTGCTTTGCGAGTGGACGAGTTGGTTGCTAAAGACATCAACTTGAATGGTGAGACCGAGCTGACGATTCCTTTCGACGGACTCCCCAATTCCTTTGTAAAGCTTCGAGCAAGTGCTGTTTCCATCGCTGCGACGGCGGGTGACGAAGGAGAGGAGGCGTCGTCTGGCAGCGAGGTGGGCTTCGACTATGACGACCTTCTCATTGCAGAAGAGCATAGCACCCCCAATAGTGCAACAAAAGCCACTTCTTTATCTCGAAGAAATAGCTATCATGTCGCACGACGAAGCAGCTATTTGGCCGAGAACACTTCCCCTTCCAACAGACCGCCAGCCGCAGGTCGTCGCAGTTTTGTTGTGCAAAGAGCAAAGAGCCACCTGTCTTCTCTTTTCTCAGAAATAAAAGAAGATGATAAAGAAGATGCGTCCTTTGACGAGTTGGCGAATAGCACGTTAGAAATGCTTGACGAAAGACTTTCCACGATCGGCCCGCCCCCAGACTTCTTGGCATCTCCTATTTTACCTCGCAGTAGAGGCAGCTCTCGTGCCACTCCTTTATCCATGTCAGTTTCTTTGCCAAGAATGAAGAAGTTGATCGAATCTCCTCGCGACTCCCCTGTGAGTATTTCCTTCATTTTTTATTCACATTATCTCTGACAGTTTCCCGCTGTTTGGAATAGTCTGTTCGCAATAAAAAGTCCACTCGTTCTGAGAAGAACTATTCTTGGACCAAGACTTTGTTTACGTTGGCGGTACAAGAGGTGCGCAAACTTCGCGAACGCGTGCATGCATTGGAAAGCAAAGAGCTTTTATCCCTGTCACATGAAGAGGAAAGAGAGTCTCAAAGTCAGTTACTTGAAGAAAAAGATCGAGAGATATGCACTCTTCGAGACCAACTAAGCGCCTTACAAGAGAAGTTGAAGGTCTTAGAGGACACTCGAGCGGCCAGCGATGGCGAGGACGATATGAATAGTGAGGATATAGAACCTAGCATTCGCCAGTCCTTCCTTGTCTCCCCAGATCGACTTCGAGGGTTAACTGTGTCTGAACTGGACGAGAATAGTCTGGCACAGATGGAAATCTTACGCACAGAGGTAGGGTTTTTCCAAAATCAAGCCGCAGCGTTGCTTCAGGAGCAAGAAGAGCTTCGCTTTGGATTAAGAGACGCTGCGAACAAGATTGTCGAATCATGTCTTCAAAGAGCTGAGCTGGAGTGCGAACTAGAAGATGTCAATACCGAACTTGCGGATTACAAAGACTTGAATGCAGCTCTTCTGGCAGATCTTGAAGCTGCAAAAAAGAAGAATTTCTTCGCTGCCAGAAGCGCTCAACGCTACCGCGAATTATACACCCAACTCGAAGTAAAGTATCGATCGAGTTTTATTCCTTCCGCTTCCAATGAAAGGCTGTGAATGGTTAGCATCTTTTGTTTTGCCGATTAGTTTCTAGAAATAGGCTATGACGCTTCCAATCTTTCCTTCTTTTTTGAACTTTTGATATGATTTATTTTGGGTTTACTAGTAACTCATACCGGTTGAATGATTTTAGAAGTATTTGATTGTTCAACTACAACGTCCATTGACTGAAGCTTGAACTTAAATCCTTAAGAACAAAGCGCGTTAGAGTTTTGGATGAGAGTTGTAAGGTTTAGACGTTGGCTGGGAGCTGGGAGGATGTAAACTATCAACCAATTGAGAGATCTGGAGGAGAAATCTCTCAATCTTGACGATTGGTCGATCTCTAGATCTAAAGGGTTTCCACCAAGATAAGGGATTACGTTTTATTTCCCAATAATCGCGTTTTTCACCAAAAGGACGTCTGCTGTCTGGCTGACTGGCCGCCTAGACTATCCTCCTCTCAGTGCCAACAACAACAGCCAAGTCTCTCAGTTGTCTGATCAGATCAACTATCAACAACTATCTTACTCTTCCAACTCCAGCTGGAGCTCTCATTGCGAGATTGCCGACTTCTTTTTCTTTTATGTCCTTCTATCCATTGTTTATACTTTAGGTGATGGAGTTTATCGGAAAATGGTCTGTAACATCGGACTTTATCGAGCAGGAGAAGAAGTGTGACGATGACGACGAGGTCATGATCCCAGTGATTCAAGACCACCCCATCTTCCAAGCCATTTGCTCAAATGACTCAAAGGATTCTTCTGCTTCTGAACCCTCTCTTCTCCAAGAAGAAAAGCACTTGATTATTACTGCGAGAAGTGAAAACAATGAAGAGTGTTTGATTATGGCAGTTTTCCAAGGCGAGCGCATTCTTGCCTGCCAGGAGTACCCTCTCACACTCTTCAGTGCTGAAGAATCCTCTACAGGGAAGATAATTCATATCATACAAAATTTGAAAGAACCTTACCGCAAGCTCAGTATTCTGCACCTTTCCGCTCGTTCCACCAATTGCGCCTGTGAGCACCTCATAGTGGAGCGACACGATGTCCTTCGTATCGTGCTAAGCGCCTCATCTACAGATGGTTCTTTACACTATGTGAGCAAGTGCCTGCGAAGAGTGGCAGACTATATCGTTGAAAACAACAAAAAGTTTGAGACGGACATGGGCACTGTGGGATGGGATATGCTCAAGTACTGGCCGTCTAATGTTATCGAGCTGTGTGAGGTTAAGATTATTCGTGTTAAAGGATTACTTCAGGACTCATCACAAGGGCAGAGTGAGCATAGAGAAGAAGTGCTTTGGTCGTTGGACCAGTCTATCGAAGACGTGAAAAAGAATGTTTATAATAGTACACTTTACAACGATCCAGCGAATAAGCTGTACTTTACCATTCAAATCGCCTCTGGGAAAGTTATTTGGAGGGTGAGTCGATCTCACCAAGAAGTATTCGCTCTGATGCAGTTCATGAAAGAACAAGCGCAGGCCAGTGGATCCACAGAGACCTTCTTCCAGAAAGGCCCTCCAGCCTTGTCATGGAAGAGCTATGTTGAATTCCATCGCATGGTTCTTGCCTTCGAGAATCTTCTTCGCTTGTTTTTCCAGCAGGCTGCCTATCTGAATCAGAACCACGTCAATGCGCTCTGCTCCTTCTTTCAGGTGAGACATTGTTACTTGCTCAGATGGCTTTGTTCCTCAGATGCAATCAACCTTATCGATTGTGAATGAAATTGATAATAGATTCCTGCGCATTTGGATGGAAATCAAGTTCGCCTAGTGGAGACGATGATCGAAGAAGACAGTCTCTTGTGCGAAGGAGGGGAGGAAGCGAAGCGACCTTTTGTTTCTTACCGTCTAGACTTCCTCAATCTCGATAAATTACGTCTGCCTCCTGAAGAGATAAAGGAGATCCCTTCTCGTCCTTCTGGCGCCTCTGTCCTCCCGCCAACTTCTCCCACCAACTCTTTGTCTGGGCAGAATGGAAGTAAACCAGGCCCCTCGATTTATCAAAGCAACCAATTTGCTCCAAATGCATCTTCATTACTAAAGCCAGGTAGTCGCCGGAGTTTCCGGCTGGAAAAGCCTCAAATGTTGACGCAGATCGACTCCGATAATGACAACAATTCCATCGCGGGAAGTGTTGCTACAGTGGGGAATGGGGTAGCAGCTGAATCAGCGGACAATGCTGGCTCTGGTATTGCGGAGCTGGCGGCTGATTTTGATGATGTTTCTATTGCTAGTCAGGCATCGCGACCTCTTTCGGTCAGCCTGTCATCGCCCTCCAATGGTGCTCCTGGCTTGCCTCCACGCCCAATCCCAAGCTTTCGATCTGCTTCAAGCGCAACAAACAAAGTCATCTCCTCATATGACCAAGAAGATGACAATATGAGTGATATAACAGATATCTACAACAAGTCTGCCACAGGTTTAAAAGTTATGCCTGTTGACCTCGTTTCGAATGACACTGTCAAAGCCAACATCGCGCGTGGCCTACTTCTCGGTTCTCTAGAGAAAGGAATCACTGTGATCAAGCATGGCAGAAAGGGACAGCCAAAGAAGAAGGTTCTCAAATGCGACCCTGAAGTGTCTCGGCTGTATTGGGTCTCGGAGAAGGAAGCCGAAGATCCTTTGGAAGATAACAAACACATCGAAATCAACCAGATCCGCTCTATTAGAGTAGGTACAGATATTGATCCTGCCACATCCGAAGAGGCTCTAAAGCAAGCAGCTGCGAATGGCACAATCTCAGAGCGCAAGCTGCTGAAGACTGTACAGCAAAAAGAGAAGCTTGGACCGAAGACCTCTCCGAAGAACAAAGGACTTTTCTCGAGCTTCTTCTCTACAAAAGAGGAAGGAATTTTGTATGGCACAGCAGCCTTGAGAAGAACATGCAAGCCAGAGCATATGGCCCTTTGCATCTCTTTCATTCTGCCCGACAGGTTTGTTTACTCTATTGCTTTTCATTCGAGTTATAGGTATCTCTGTTGACAGTCGTTCATGTCGTAGAACCTTCGATATTCAATGCCTAAATCAAAAGGATTTCAATCTTCTTTTGATCAATTTGCGAGAGATCACCAAGTTGACCATTGCAGACTCTCCTCTCTCTTCTGTTGATGTGGAGAAAGAGTCTCCGAACCAGCCTCCAATGAACAGAGAGAACGCAAACACAAATCCCTTGAAGAGCAGCATGAAATCTCGTTCCAATGTTGCCAATAAGTCTGTGCGTTTCTCAGGCGATAACTTCGAAGAAGCCGCTGTCAATCTGAGCAATACCTTGGTTGAGACTCACAGCCAGGAAACGATATCATCATCAGATGATAAGCCATCCATCCGATCAAGCGGTAGTGCAGATACTGCGTCACCATCGAAGATTATCTTTCACATGGACTCTGATGGCGATCTTGGCCGTCTGCTGGATAGAGATCCAACAGATACAATGAAACCTAAGCAATTGACTGTCCTTCCACCGGGTAGAACGTCAGCGACAGTTTCTTCCGCAGTGGATGGCAATGGTGCTGGTCGTGTGTCGCCTATTAGAATGTCTTCCACTGAGGCTTTGCAGATCGGAATGATTCTTTCGGAACAAGAGAAGGCTCATAAGACTAACATGTATGAATCTCTAACCACGGAAGATCATCCTACTGTGCAACATTATGTCAAGAAAGGCTACACGGTGGAAGAAGCGATTCTCAAAGTCTTTGAGAGAAAGTTTGGAGAAATCCATAACGAGGTGAGTGGGTTTTGTGGACAGATGATCTGCTTGACTGACATTTCTCTGAACTGGTTACAACAGGACGATGAATCTGTTGGCACTGCTTCTCAAGGTGGACCTTCGCTGGGGCGCAAGTCTTCATTCTTCCCTGATTTGGCAGACGAGGCACAGGCCGGTGCTGATACGCCCGATTCAGCATCTCTTACTCATGCCCATAAACTCCAATTGAGACTGAAATCCAGCGAGGCGTTGCAAGTTGGTCTGCTGCTTTCTCAACAGGAAGAAGAGTATGGTACAAACATGTACGACTCCCTCAGACCCGAGGACGAGGAAGTCATCCGTCGATTAACCACAGATGACCATCTGACGACTTACGAGGCAGTGCTGAAGATATTCGAAGATAGATTTGTCAACAGCGATCACCCTCCAACTCCACCACCACCTTATCCCAGCGAAGAAGAGCAGTCAGCGGAACAGTCTTTACATAGAGTGGGGTCGTCGTTCTTCCCAAGAACAGACACAGTGCTTCCTTCCACTCTGCCAAGATCGCCGAATGGTTCATCACGACGATTGCTTTCCAGTGAAGCCATGGAGTTGGCTATGCTTCTTTCAGATCAGGAAGCGCGCTTTGGAACAAATATGTATGATTCATTAACTTCAGAAGATGAGTCAGAGCTACAAATTTTGATGCAAGAAGGCCATTCGATGGAAAAAGCCGTGGAGATGATTTTCAATCGGAAGTTCTGCCCAAACAGTAGCTATGCTGCTAATTATATGCCTGCGCGTATCGTTCAGCCCCCGGCGCCTGCGACGGCTTACAACGCGGTAAGTTGCATGAGTTGAGCGTTGATTGTATCTGTTCTAACTCAGCTCTTTCTCGTTTATGTTGCAATAGCCTCCTCCTCCTCCTCCTGCTGTTGCTGTTGCTGCTCCTCAGTATGGCGGAGGCTATCCTGGCGGTCAATATGATGCTCAGTACGCACAGGGATATCCTTCACCTCCGGCCTATCCTCAACAAGCCTATCCACCGCAAGGTTACCCACCGCAAGGTTATCAACCACAGGCGTATCCACCACAAGGATATCCACCGCAGGGGTATCCTCCACAGGGATATGCATCTCAAGGTTATCCTCAGACAGGTTACCCTGCAGGATACCCTTCGTCCTATGCAGCAGGTGGTGGATATGGGTATCCTCAGCAAGCAGGACCTTATCCTGCTGCTCCCTATGGTATGCAGCCTGTCTCTCCTTACTATGCTGCGCAAGGACAAGGGTTTCCGGGATATTATGCTCCTAATCAGGCTTTTTCGCCACAACCTTCTCCAATGGGACAGATGTACCAATCTTTTCGTCAACAGGGTCCTCCAAATTCCGGAGCACCGACCATCCAGCACACGAATAGTGAGGATTTCTACGGAGATATTGTCCCAACCGAGCTAAGCGCTCTCGTGGTAAGTACAGTACTTCCCAGCACAGCATATAACGAAACTAATAGATTTGGGTTCGTGGTGTTTTAGACATCTCCAATTCGTGCAGAGTCTTTTCATCGTGTTACAGGCACTTCAGGCTCGCCGAATCGTCCGAATGGAAAATCTGTGAGTGATAGTGCCCCTGCGACAGCTGCTCCTCTTTCAGCATCATCTCCGAACAGGGAACAGCCTAAGAAGATTGTACGAAAGATATCTCTATTTTCCAGGAAGAACTCTCAGCAAAATAATGGGAGCGACTCAACCTTTGGGGCCGGCAACAGCAAATTGAAATACAAGGAAGCTGACGTGCGATCAATCATGCAGATGGGCTTTTCGAAAGACCAAGCAGTGTGGGCATTGATACAAAACGACAACAATGTGGTCAATGCTATCTTGAGTTTGACTGGCTAACTACTCTCCATTCCGACTGTTGGTGAGTGAAGTGTTGTGATTGTTTTGTGGCAACCGTGGTGTGGGTTATAGAGCTGATTTCTTGTTAACTAATTTCTATTTGGTGGAGAGGGAGAAGCTAATTGCTCTGTTATCTTTTTATTGATGTATGAATTGCTTTGTTGTTTCTTTCTGTCAGCGCACACCATTTGTATGGTTGATGATTGGTTTGATATTTATGTATCCCCTCCTCTATTCTGTAAACACCGAGATACTGACTGACCTTCTTCTACTGTAACAATTAACTATTGTAATCAAAATGCCTTCGATCATCAAACATCGTCTTTTTCGAGTTTTAACCCCTCTTTTGGCGTGAATATACAGCCGTGAGTGGTTTGGGTGGACAGTTGGCTTTTGATTGCAATTGAATCTATTGAAGGTTTGAGACACAACAGTCTCTTTATTTGGTCTTGCTTTATTGTGGAAGAGATGACCGCAAGAAGGAAAAGTTTGGCACCATCTTCCATAGAAATCCCTCAAGAAGAGTCTTCGACTGCAGGAGCTCCTCATATCATTTTACTGTCCAATTACTCTGATCCACAAGAATTGAAGCGACTGCTCAGACGAAGAGGATTTCTCGTGGAAAATCATGTCATCTATTCTTCATTGCATTCATGCTTTCAATGTGTGCTGTCACTCTCTGAGAAGCTTTACATCAAACTTCTGGTAGAATTGGATTTGCCGTTGGTGCGCTACAAAGAGTGCAAACCGTTGGATCGACTCTTACTAAACAATGGCATTGAGAGCCTTCTAAGACGTCATCAACAGGCTCTGAAGGTAGTTGATGTCTGGATGGCACATGACAAGCAGACCTTCGAGGGCCTTTCCCACCAAACGACTCCCCAGGCCTGGGGAGACAGCATTCGCTTTCTCTTTCAACATAGAAGCAAGGTGAATGAGATATTTGACTACTTTGGGCCTCAAGTAGCTGTCTACTTTGCTTGGCTAGATCATTACACTGAGAATCTCTACTTGCCGGCTATTGCTGGAGCGTTAGTGTTTGCACATCAATGGTCGACCATGTCGTCAGACACGCCTTACATGCCATTTTATGCCATTCTGATCGCTATTTGGAGCACAACGTTCATGGAGTTTTGGAAAAGGAAATGCTCGACTCAAGCTTATGAGTGGGGTGTGTTGAATCTGGAGGATGACGAAATGGACGAAGAGCTTGCCATGGCCTCCAAGAAGGAGACCAGCTCTCATGTTATGCGCCTTATGCTTTCTTACTTAGTTACTCTATCTGTTCTTTACCTTTTGGTTTGCTGTATGCTTTATTATGTGGACTGCCACTTGGCTGCTTCCACGGCCTCGTCTTATTGGCTGCGACTCTACCCTTCTGTTATCTACTCTTGTACGCCCTCCATCTTCCCCATGCTCTTTGAACCTATTGTTTTCATTCTCAATGCATTTGAAGCTCATGCTACTCCTTCTTCTGAGGAGAACTCTCTCATCCTCAAACGCTTCGCATTACAGTTTGTCAACAATTTCTGTGCGCTGCTTTACACAGCCTTTTATCGTCGAGATCTTGCCATGCTGCGCTCCTTGCTTATCTCATTACTGGTAACCAAAGCGGTAAGTTTATAAGTGGGATGATATATTCCTGTGATTCTAACTCAGTGGTTGTGCAGATAATTAACAATATCCAAGAGCTTGGGCTGCCGATACTCAAGGCGTGGCTCTATCGAAATCGGATGGCCGTTAGGGCTTTCATTTTACATCGCCTACCCTCATTATGTGAGTTAATGGTGCGAATCAGGCTTCTTCCTTCTGCTGCCCTTGAAGAAGAGGCGGCTCGTTCTTCAAAAGAGAACGCTGACAGACAGAAACCCACTGACATGACTGCCGAGTACGTCTCCACTATGCCTTATTGACCAAATGAGTGACATGATTCTTTACTGATCCTTCTTTCTCTTTTAGAGAGGTGGAAGAACTGTTGACCCGAGAAGCCAGCTTAGACAGCTATGACGTGGGGGATGATTATCTGGAGATGGTGCTGCAGTTCGGCTACGTCACTATCTTTGCTGTGGCTTTCCCCCTCACGCCTTTGCTCGCTTTGGCTAACAACTTATTTGAAAGTCGTGTCGATTTGGCCAAGTTGGGTAATTGCCGCCGACCTAGGATCCTTCTGAGGTCCAACATTGGCGCTTGGCAGACTTGTATGGAAGTGGTTTCTTTTGTTGCAGTCTTGACGAACTGCTTCCTCATGGCTTTCACCAGCAGTCAACACAGCTCGCTTTTCTTTTTCATCCCTGACAAAGATTGGGTAAATGGTTCGCTCTTAACTAGCGACTGGGGTCGTTTAGCTTTGTTGGTAGGATTAGAGCATTGCCTGCTGGCTGTTAAGATGCTGCTCATGATCTTTATTGACGATGTTCCAAAATATGTCCGGGAAGCCCTCGCGAGAGAACGCTTGGAGATGAAAGCTAAGGCTGCTTCGCGACGATTTAAGAAATACCAGCAATCCATGGAAGATCACAAATCATCAGAGGATGAACAAGACATAGATGGTATTACACCTCAAGGCGATAGAGCTTCATTGCAGGCATTGCAAAGAGAATTAGCGTCTCCTTTTGCATTCGATCCGCTCTCTACATTGGCTATTGTGATCTCCCCTGTTCTTCTTGAGAGTCTGCATTTATCACCTTACCTTTATTTGCCTTGTTCTGTTGTTCTTCTCTCTTATTTCCAAGCCGCTAAGGATCGTAGAGATCGTCGTGCAGCTTTGGGAATCGTGTCTGATCCCGCTGTAGTAAAGTATGTGACGAAGGAGATGCCGAGCTGGTTTGAGGATGCGAACTGTCAACGAGTTGATTGGTTAAACAATATTCTAGAGAAATTGTGGCCTTATGTCGCATATGCAGTGGAAGACAAAGTGAAGGCGGATATCAATCCAGTGCTAGAAAGCTCTAGACCGGCTTTTCTCACCCAATTGGAGCTTGCTCATTGCCATTTGGGGATGATCGCACCGAAGATCATGTCAATCAAACCCCTCAGCACGCAAGACTCAACTATCCGCTTTGATGTTGACGTCTGTTGGAAAGGTGATCCTCGTATTACCTTAACGGCTTCTACTCTTTCTCTGCCTCTCGGTTTGGCTGTGGAGTTATCAGAATTGACATTCTCTGCGATCTTCCGAATCGAATTGTTGGGTCTGTGTAATAGCTTGCCTTGTTTTCGTGCAATTTCTATCACCTGCTTGGACAACACCAACAAGAAGATGGAAATTGATTTCGCTTTGCGTGTCGCAGGATTGGATGTCATGTCACTTGGAGCAGGCGAATATAACCTCATGGCTCTTGTGCGCTCAACTATTATGAGCTCTCTGCGTAGTAGCCTCATTTACCCTGAAAGAGTGTTGATTGCTTTGGATAAAAAGGATGACAACGGTGCCTATCAGAGTAAGGAAGCCAGGTATATGGTCGTGGTGGAGGTAGACCGCGCAGAAGGACTCAAGGCAGTCAACTTTCTTTCTCGTGGAACCTCAGATCCATATGTTTCCCTCTCCTTGAAAAACAGACTGTCTCATCAAATTCTTCGTACCAAAGCCATCTATGGTACCCTCACGCCTTCCTGGAATGAGGGCTTTGAGTTCTCTGTGCAGGATTTAGAGCAAGAAGAGATCGAAGGAGAGGTGAGAGACGAAGACATCAGATCTGACACTGTGCTGGGAACCTTCACTCTTCCATTGTACGAATTGGCGAAGAAGGATAATGGCTTCACCATATCCAAGGAGATTAGTTTGCAAAATGGCCCCGGCAAGATCTTTCTGCACTTGCGTGCCTTCAATCTGCATGAAGATCAGAAGAAAGCTGGCGGAAACTTGAACCAGTTGGCGAGTACCCTCCGTCTTGAGAATGATATCCTTTACGAGCTGGACGACAAAGAACTGGATGACAACGAGGCGTTGAAGCGGTTTGATGACTTCTCTAACCTCGCTGAGAGTGGCAAGGGCGAGGAATTGACAAGGGAAACATCCAGTGACAGCTCGGCTGTACCCGGCCCGGATAAACTAAAGCGTGCCGCAACATTATCCAACCTTTCTCGCCAATTGTCGCCAAGGCGTCATGGAGAGAAGATTGGTGGCATGTTGGTCATCTCAGCTATCCGTGCGAAGGGTTTGAAGCCTCCGTCTTCCATGATCTCTTGGGTAGCAGCTGGTGCCTTCCGCCCTGCGGTCTCCTTCGCCATCGATGATGTCACGAAAATGACATCTTACGTGAAGAATAGCATGAGTCCAGTCTTCTCAGAGACCTTTTCGTTCTATGTGGAAGATCTTCGTCACAATGACACTCTAGTGGTCCAGGTCGTGGACTATAACAAGTGGACTGGATCATCCACTCTGCTGGGCCAATGCGTGCTGTCACTGTTGGAGGTGGGGGTGGTCAAAAGAGATGTTGACAAGGAAAACCCTCTTGTGCGGGGCTCTTCTTCTTCCTCGCCCTTATTTAACAACGGGGTCATTGCTTTTCGAATGCATTGGACTGCCGGATAGACTCTTCTCTCTCCCACTGCTGAAACTACTAGTGCTGTTGGATGACTGAGTTCTATTAACATTGTTTTGTTTTGTATTCGTAGAATGTTTTATATTTTAGTGTTGCGGTTCCTTGATGTATCAAGGAGTTAGGAAATGTGCTTACTCCAACTTCATACATCGCCAAAATAATGTCGTTTTTGGCTTTGAAATGTAGCATTGTTGCTGGGAATTACGCTATTAAGTTCATCCCAGTTTAAGTTAATAAGAGTGAAGCTTAAAGCCTGCACACTTATCGTGTGACTGTGGCTAATTGTACTAATTGGTGAGAACAACCCTGTCACTATTTAATTGCTTGTCAGCGTCAATACAGAACATTGACAAGTCTGTGCTTTGAGACTAAGCTGATGGGCTAGACCTAACGTAGTCTATGACCCAAGCTTCTCAACATAAACAATGGAATAGGTCACACATCGCAAAGGAAATAATGACACTTCAGCAGGTGGAAATGCGAATTCGATGAACGTCACTTTCCATATCGCACAACGTCATTCACACCTATGTAATTAATCAACCAACCTGGAATTGACACGCAGTATTCCATACTCTTTTCCATGGAATAGTCTTTAACTTAAGACGTCTGGGTAGAAAAGAGAGGGAGAGAGAGAGACAGAAAATAGAAAGATAGAGATAGAAGAGGGAGATTGTAAACTGAGTGATTATTGGGATGAATCAAGCCTAAATAGGCTTTACTAATTAGGCCGAGACTCTCAAGGATTTTCCAGGATAGCAGAGGCTTTGCTGTGATTACCTTTGCTGTAATGTTGGTCGATGGCCCAGCATGTCGACATTGCGGCTGCGGAGGACTGCTGCTGTGGGATTGGTGGCAATCTGCCCTGGCTGCTATAAAAATGGGTCAGCGGAGAAGTGTGGCACTGTATGACATTTTCCATGAGACCTGCATGCGATCCAAGTTTCTCTACATTTTCGCCATTGGTGAGTACACCCCACCCCACCCCTGCCATACATACCTATTCCTCCTATCATAGATCATCGATGATCAGACTAACCTCTTGCATGAATACTGCCGCCGTAGGGATCTGTACAGTAATCGGCAAGCACGCCATTCTGTGGCAGCCAGGACTGGTCATCGCAGGCCTGTGGAGTTTTTTCCTCTCCGCCGCGATCAATGGAGTGGTCAACCTCATGCTGACTTACTGCCTTGCTGAGATGGTCTCCATTATTCCATTCTCGGGGGGATGCTATGGCTATGTGAGATGTACGGAGGGCCCTTACCTTGGCTTCATGGCGGGCTGCATTGAGGCATGCAAGTACATACTATTCACAGCGATCGCCTTGTACTGCTTCGGGTCCATCTTCCTCGGTATCTACCAGTTTGAAGAGCATTGGCTATTGGCAGTGTGGGCTGGATTCTTAGTGGGTGCGATGATATTGAGAAGCCTCTCCTTGCCCACCTTTTATCTGTTTTGCTGCAGCTTGGCGTTGGCCATCTTACTGTCAGTGAGTATTGTCCTCTTTGGAGCATGCCGAGTGGGAGAGAGGAAGAACTTGTCTCATGAAATGAACGAGTTCAATACATCCACCGAGATCTTCTTGCAAGGGCTGGCATTCTCAGGCTATTTCTTTGCAGGCATTGACACCATGCGGACCTGTGTGGATAATGAGTCCAGCCGCATTGTACCCACAGCCATGGTTGTCGTGATGGCTCTAACGATCGTGATTGCTTTGATGTCCATTATTGCCATTCGATCCTATGTCTTCTTCTTGCCCAGTATCATGGCCTCGTTCTTTCCTTATTCCGTAGTTTTACAAATCGCTTTGCCTCATATTCAACAGAGATTTGTTGACTTGTTTTCTCTTGCAGGTATCACGGGTGCTGCATTGGGATTTTTCTATGGTGGAGCAAAGCAAGTGAGCTCAATGATTGGGTCGCGCCTGTTGCCTCTGACATATTACATCATATCTCGAACAGAAGCCAAGATATGGCCCACCAGCGAGTCAAATGAGGCACCACCACCGTCTTCTGAAGTCTCGCTTTCCCATAAAACCTCATCTCTCAATCAATTCCGTGATACTCGGTTACATAATGTTTATTTGCTATCCTTTGGATTCTGCTCAGTCACAGTCTACATCGTCTTAGCTGTTGGTTATTTCACCATAAATAACTTCTTACAGCACGTCGTGGAGTTCGTTGGAATTTTGACTGTCTTTGAAGTCGTCTTCATGATGATAGCCTATATGATCTTCTATACTCGTTACTCGAACCTCAGAAGAGGATTGAGAAGTCCCTTCGGTCTGGTGGGGCCTGTCTTTGTCATCGTATTGTATGCCCTGCTCTTCGGATGCAATTTTTATTTCCAAAAACCGAATGATCGCTTATGGCAAGGATTGACTCTTCTCTTCTTCTGGATTACATGCACCATTTATTACTTTGTAGTAGTGAAAGACAAGCAGTTCTTCTCTGCTGAAGAACAAGAGCATTTCATGAAGGCATACATTGTCAACGGTGAGGCATAACAACAGATCATCCCTCTCATTGCTAGTTGTGATTTAAAGCGCTGTTTGGTGTTTATTATTACAGCAAATACTCGCAAGCGTAAAGAAATCCGAGGCCGTCAAGGTCATAGTGGCCTTCACAAATGGTTTCGTCATGGCGCTGCGATAGGTTCTGCATCGACAGTGTTTTTATCCATGCAGTCCATGATGAACCCTTCCACTCATTTAATCGCTGGCAGTGGCAGTCATCTTAGGCCAATAAGCCAAACGGTTACCAATGATCCATCCATTCTGGACGAATGCTCTAACGCTGGGCAATCTGTTCGTGTAAAGCATAACCAACAAGGAAGCCAGGTCCCGGCAGCCCAGTCTCGCGAAATTGACTATATTGTCCACGATGTCGAATGAGGCTGCCGCTAAGTCCCTTCCGTTTAATCAATTCAGTTCAAACTTCCCATCAATTTCGATTGGAAGGTACAAGGAAGACAAGATTGGAACACTTCCTAGCACATGTCTCTCTTTTTATTTGTTGTCATGCATCCTGTGGTCTCTCTTTTGGCTTTGATTTGATTTGATCTGATTTGATTTGATTTGAGTTGATCTGATTTGAGTTGCTTTTAGCCTGATGTACACGTTTTTGTGTTTATGAGGTGAGGTTTTAGTTAATGGGGACTGCCTTTTCTCTTTCATTGACCCTAGCATTAGTTTAGAGCAAAGGAATATACAATAGATCTAATCAATTCAGCGGTGGCGACCCTGGTAGCTTAGCTTAGCTTAGTTTAGATACTTTGGGTTCAGTCGAGGCGGAAGGCTGCTGAAATCAGTAAAAGGATGATTTAGATTAGCTTCACATCCGCACAGTCTTGCAACTATACGTCTAGCATGCAACGTGTTAAGATGGTGAGTGAGGGGCTAAGACTTCCAATCAACCTTCAGATTTTGCATGAAATGGCGTTGTAAACGTTGCACAATCTCCAGCTTGACCGAGTGCAAGGCTGCAGCGGTGCCTTCCATTTTCAACGAAATGACGGCTTGCAATCCTCCAACACCAGTCAATGAGACAAGGGAAATGCGTCCCCCAGCGACTTGCAGGAAGGGTCGCACTCCATCAAGCACGCCTTCAATGGCTTCCGTCGTGAGGGGCGGTGCATTGGGCAGATTCTGCACGACTTCACTGATCTCAGGAATGCGTTCTTTCAATTTCCGCTCCAGTCCCATTTTCATGGTCATGGAGGAGCTGGGACAAGTGCCACAGGCTCCTTCGAGCTCGAGCTTGACTACGGGCCCATCAATCTCCACCAATCGCACATTGCCTCTGTGACAGCAGGTGAGCAGCAAGTCAACCAAGGCATGGAGGGAAAAGGAAGAATAGACGATGCTTACCCATCGGATTTGAGGAAAGGTCTCATTTCGTCAAGTACAATCTCGACGTTTTCCCATGTCAGAGGCAATTCCTCGAGGTTGGGATTGGCCAGTGGCGGCAGATTGTTGCTCTGTTGGGAAGAGACTCAATAAATATGACTCAAGAGAAAGAGGGAAAGTCGACTAATAGACAGTGCACTGACCGTGGAGGAAGTGTCGAAAGGAGAGACAATGGTGTTCTCTGTCGCGCGCATGGACTGCTTACATCGCCTCCGCATAGTGGCAGCACTACTCCATGATGACCAAGCAACGCTGCCGGGTTGAGAGTAGCTGGCAATGGAGACAATGCAAAGCAAGAGAAGGAGGCAGGGATAGAGCCTGTGACAGTGCATGGCTGGCAGCATGTCGCAATGGACTTCTTTTGTCTTTGCACTAAGAAGATGTTCCGACGATTGAGTAGATGGATTGATCGCTTGAATTGCTGCTGCGCGGGGCCACAGTAGTCTAGACGAAACAACAGCACCTGACAGATCTACTGTAGAGTCTACAGATCAGATCTGCTAACACTGTCAATGTGTAGAGTCTAGTCTACACACAGTTTACAACTACAGCACCTGACCATTCCTAGAAGATAATTGCTATCTAGAATGAGATAATGATTACAGTTTAGTTGTTGGTCATTTCCAGTCAGTCAGTCAGTCTCTAGCAAAGACACCACTTAGCCGCCCATTATTTCATGTTCCATAAGCTCCACAGCCATGGTATTTCGAGCCACTCATTAATCATTTGGTCTATGCTCTAAAGTGTTAAGCTTGGTGTTAGCGCGACTCTTCCAATACTGTGCCAGTACTGCAGAGTGTTTGAAAATACACACGAAGAGATAGATAGATGCACAGGTTGACTCTGCTATTCTATCTCGTGACATCAAGTTGTTTTATTTTTATCTTACACGCCTTGTCTTTTACTTCTTCCCGCCCTTCTTGTCTGCTGCCGCGGACTTTTTATCGCCACCCTTCTTGTCAGCAGCTTTCTTGTCAGCAGCCTTCTTCTCACTGACATCCGGCTCGTTAATGTTGGAGCCATTGTCATCCTCTTCAAACTCTAATGTGTCCTCTTCGGCATTATCCTCCACCTCCTCGGCTTGCATGAAGAGTTGGTATCGAATGTCCGCCGCCGTCATCTCGCTGGTGTCCAACTCCAGCTTCGTCCCGTCGATGAACTCAGCGACAAAGGAGGGTGGCTGGGAATCGTCTTCTGTCTCTATCAGTTCAGAGGTGAACTTGGGGTTGATTTTTGCGAGTCTCTTGCCCTGCATCTGACGGTAGATCTCATAGGCTGACGTTGAACGCTTTTCAAAGAAGTAACCTTTCACAGTCACACTTTTGATGTTTGGAAACAAGAGTTGAGCAGTCGTTTTCAAAATACGAGGCGCCATGAGGTCGTGATCGTAGGTCAGGAGGAGGAGGTTGTCTTTCAAGGGAACGCCAAGGACTGCCCCACTGCCACTGCTGCCTGTGGAGGGAGCAGAGCCAGATCTGGCCCTTTGGCCATTTAACCTGCCTCTGGCACTGTCGTCCACATCCGAAGTTTCGGGGTTTGGAGATTTTGTAGTTTTGATTTTCGTGTGTGGTCGAAGTCACCGGCCATCTTTTCATGAGTTTCGTTCGGACGAATTTCTTATTCTCCCACAATCTCTCTCAGTGTGCGAGAGAGCTGAATTTATCCGTATATTGAGAGAGATTTTACTATGTTGAGTAGATTTGGCATACCTAAAAGACTGTTAGGTGCGCAACCAAATGTGACCGAGCCAACCCCCCGCACCTCTGGCCCTCCCGCCAGTAATGCCGCCGGCTCTGGGGGTGAGGGTGGTGGCGGGGGTGGTACTGGTGGACCGTTACTTGTAAGCACAAGGAGGGACTCTGTGCCGCCCACTCCTCCGCGCGCCAGTACAGCCTCTCAGAGTCACTCTGAGAAAGTGTCGCCGCCAGCGAAAAGGAGTTCCATCAGTTCCGGGCACAGCGCCTCGCCTGCCTCAATTCGGCGGGGCGATCCTTCATCCTCCTCCTCCTCCACCACCACCAATAATAATAATGCCAACCCCAGAAGCCCGACCATAGAAAGTCCTCGTCGCCCTCCGCTGCCCTCTCCAACTGGCCCTACCACTGCCCCGACAGAGAGCGGTGCTTCCGCGACCAATCGCCCGTCCTCTCCACAGCGCTCGATGAGTAGACCTCCGGGAGGTGGTCCTGGGGAAGGTTCTGATGGTACCGACCTGATCAAAGTTGGTGTGCGAGTGCGGCCTTTGGTGCGTGACGAGCGCGAAGAGTTGATCACCTGGTGTTGGGAAGAAAATCGCATATATTCCGTGCCTGCTGCTCGAAAGGCGGGTAGTCAGATGGTAGCAGAGCCTAACCCTTCTACACAGGGTAACTATGCCTTCGACCATCTCTTCCAGCCGGACTCCACGAACCAACAGATCTTCGGCCAGATGGTCAAAGATATTGTGAGATCAGCGATGAATGGCTACCATGGATCCGTCTTTTGTTATGGGCAGACCTCAACGGGCAAGACCTTCACGATGAACGGCTCTCAGCACCAGCCTGGTATCATCGCTCAGGCAGTCGAGCTCTGTTTTAACGCCGTCGAGGGTGCACCTGATCGCGAGTTCCTCTTCCGTATGAGCTATTTAGAAGTATATAACGAGCAAGTGAAGGACTTGCTTAGTGCGGAACCAACGCAGATCAAGATCCAATTCGACCCGAAGCAAGGCACAGTATTGTCTGGCGTGAAGGAACAAGTGGTCCTGTCAGCACAGCAGGTGATGGCCTTGATTCGAGCAGGTGAAGCTCAGCGCCATGTGAGTTCTACGGACATGAACGAGAAGTCTTCTCGTGCTCATACACTCTTCCGAATCACCATCGAGTCGAAAGAGCGTAGCCATCATAACGCGCCCGTTAGACACTCTACACTGAATCTCATTGATTTAGCTGGTTCAGAAAGCGCCAGGCTCACGAATGCCAAAGGAGAGCGAGCAAGAGAGGCGAAGTTTATCAATCAGTCTCTACTCACTCTGTCGCTAATCATTCATCGGCTGTCGGAGGATCGTGGCACTCAGTCGAAGAATGCAAGTGGAGGTCGAACACAGCATCTGCCCTATCGAGACAGTAAGCTGACCCGCTTGCTGGAGTCTGCCCTCGATGGCAATGCTCGCATCGCTATCATCTGCACCATCTCTCCCGCAGCGCGCTGTGCCGAGGAGACAAACAACACACTCAAGTTCGCTGCACGAGCGAAGCTGATCAAAATGAACGCAAAGGTCAATGAGAACATGGACGACAAGACCTTGCTGCGTGCTTATCGCGAAGAGATCGAACAATTGCGCACTCGCTTGAGAGAATTGGAAGCACGCAACACTCTGCGAGATTCACAATCTCTGCCCGCTCCCATCGGTGGCTCTGACGCTTCTCTCGATAACGGTCTGTCAGTCTCTTCCACTGAGAGCGAGTCTCCACTGTCATCTCAATCACAGGCTAAGGACGAAGAGCGCAACATGATGTTGCAGATGATCTCAGAGATGGAGCGCCTCATCCTCAAAGCTGATGCCACGCACAAAGTCGTTGCGACGAAGAAGCCTGGCAATGGCACTGCAACTCCCGCCATGACACCTCGCACAATGTCGAAAAGGCGTTTGCTCTCTGCCAAGAGTATGTCCAACGTGTTCTCCTCCTCGTCCTCGTCCCTCAATTCGCTCGTAGGGACCTCGTTGAAGAGAGAGTCCAGTAAGATTGACGTGGTAAAAGAGGAAGAAGAGGAGGAAGAGAAAGCGAAGGAAAAGGCACGAGAGGCTGCAGATGGACAGTCTGAGAAGGCTGCTGTTAACTTCATGCCTCCTGCTCCAGCTGTGGCGCCTGCGAAGCCTAAGCCATCTTTGATCATCCGAACCCACAGCGGCATTCCTCGCATGAATCCTACCGCAAGCTCTGCTCCAAGCACCTCTGTCACTGCTGCACTAACTGCTGAGGAAGGAAGCGCAGGCGGAGGAAGTGCAAGCGGAGAAAACGGCGGCGGAGCAGCGAGTGGCCTACCGCAGTACCGCCCGTCATTCGGTCGGACTCAGTCGATGTCCGCCAAAGACTTACTCGAGGCCTATCATCACCTCACCAACACCCCCAACACCTCGGCACTCAAGACTCGCATCTCTCCCATGCGCCAGATGAGCACTCCTTCCACGCTGAGCAAGTTGGTCATTGAGAACTTCGATGAAGAAGGAACAGAAGGAGATATGGTGGAGGGGTCCAACCCCATGCGCTCTTACCTCTCCCCATTCGGTCCATCATCACACGCTAACACAGTGGTGGAGGAAGACTCTGTGCTTATCTCTGTCTCCTCCATGCTCACCATGCTCAAGGACTTCATCACCAAGCCTCATGCTGGAGGTGCAGGAGGTGATGGGAAGATGGCCGGCTCAGAAGGTGACCATCGTTTTCACTATCTATCTCTTCTTTTGCTTCTCTTTGCCTCACATGTTAGCTTCTTTGTTTGCATGTTGCTGTGATAGGCGATGGCGATCATAATGGAAGTCATCCTCCTTCTGTTCCTCCTTCCCCAGACATCAACAGCTCTGTGAGGAACTCTGTCAGAGCCTCTCTGGCACTGAAAGACTTCCCCCTCTCCCCCATCTCCAGACCTCGAGTACCTCCCTCACCTGCTGGTGCAGCGGCTTCTTCTTTCTCTGATAACGACCTCGTGGTCCCTCGAGCGCTCTACGACCAGATCCGCACTGATCTCAAGCTGAAGGAGGCAGACAGTCGCTTCCTTCAAGCGGAGGTGGAGCAGAAGGATTTGCAATTGTCAAAGGTGAGGGAAGAGCTGAGGCAAGTGCGCGCTGAGGTCCACCAGAAGGACGAGCTGCTCTCTCGCTTGACAGACGGCTTGAAAGAGGTCGAAGCCACGCAGCTCTCCTGGCTCTCTGCCAACCAGGAGCTCTCCAATGAGCTGCAGAGAGCCTATCGCGTCAACGAGATGATGCACAAAGAGGTCCAGCGCTTGACCTACCTGCTCTACGGCGACCCGGATTCCAGCGTTGATACCACCTCAGGGGATGTGAGAGATGGACTGACCTCGAACCAATCCCTTTCCTCGCCCATCCTTCGCAGGAGCAAGAGGAGGTACAGGGGACAGCAAAGGGAGGAGGAGGAGGAGTTCGGAGAAGAGGAAGTGGTTGCCAAGGGTGACGACGTCTTCAATACCTCTTGGATGTCTCAAAAGCCTGTGCTGGTTACTCCGCGCAGATTGCTTTCCGCTGAGATTCTCGGCGAAGTGAACAGTCCGCGGCAATCACAACAATCAGAACAACAATCAAAGCAACAACAACAACAACAACAAGAACAACAAGAGCAACAACAACCAAGGCAACAGGGAGGAGAGGGGCAGGCTTTGAGAGGCAATGGCAATAACAATGGCAGTAACAATGACAATGACAAAGGCCTGGGAGATGACTGCTCTGCTACTGCTACTACTGCCACTGCCACTGCCGCTGTTGCTACTACAACTGCTATTGTTACCAGTGTTGCTGTTGCTACAGCAGGAGAAGAAGGCGAGGCTCCTTCGCCTCCTGAAGCAGTGGCGGTAGTGGCTAACGGTCACTCTCAACCAGTCGCTGCTGCCCAGCAGATCGAATCCGATCTACCCGCTGCACCCGCTGCTCCGTCACTGCAGAAGGAAGTGGAGCAGATGGTGTTGGTGGAGGTTGAGCAAGTCAGAGCCATGCCATCCACTGCCTCCTCCGCTGCTGAGGCCTAAAAACACTCACCACAGCGACAGTGACTATCCTACAGTGACTATCCTACAGTGACAGTGACAGTGACTAGCCTACAGTGACAGTGACAGTGACAGTGACAGTGACTAACCTACTGTACAGTGCAGCAGTTAAATCGTTTTGCTTGTTTTGCTTCTTTTTTGTGTTGTAGATAATAATAACAACAATAATAATAATAATCCTAATCAGAATTACCTTTTTGTACAGTCTGATGGGTTAGGGTTAGTTTGTTGTTAGCTAGCTTGTTACACTTCTGATGTTATGATGTTATGATGTTGGTTGTTAGTTGTTAGATACTATACTATAGTACTACACTATAGTAGATAGTATAGTATACTGTACAATACTGTACTATACCATATACTGTACTGTACTATACTAGCTATACTGTAGATAGTCTAGCAGATACTACTAGTGGTCTACTAGACACTGTAGTAGGCTAACACTCTTCTCTTATTGTTATTATACTTGTTGAGACTGTGTGAGTGGTTGAGGGGAGGGGATGATCTTGACAGTGCAGTAGGCGCAAGAGTTGTGGTCACGAATCCATCCCTGAGCACAAGGAGGATGGAAGAAGTGGCCGCAAGTCAAGACTCTGACGCGGTCAGCCTCCTCGAAGAAGTCCATGCAGATGGCGCAGCGGTCCACCCCGGCACTATAAGGAGAGAGAGCAGAGGGAGTGCATGGGGCGGGAGGAGCAGGAGGAGCAGTAGTAGTAGGAGGAGGTAGTGGGACGGCTTGCTGTCTCTTGTCTCGCATCATCTTCTCTTCCTCCTGCTCCTTCTTCTTCTGTCTGGCCTCAGCGTATGACATTTCTGTGAGAGAGTCAATCACTTGCTGAGATCGCAATCGCCAGCGCTCAGTCTTCACATCTACACAGTGAGAGTCTAGTTAGTGTGTGTGTGCCAAGTGTGTGTGCCAAGTGTGTGTGTGCTAAGTGTGCTATGACTGTAAATTACCTCCCAGAGCTTGTCCCAGAGCGAGGAGGCGGTCATAGTCCCAGCCAGCCTCTCCCTCCTCCTCCTCCTGCTCCACCTCTTCTTCCTCCTCCTGCTCCTCCATGGTATCTGCAGCACCTCCTCCTCCTCCTCCTGCTGCTCCTGCTGCTCCTCCAGCCTCGCGTAGCACTTGCTGCAGGGCTCGCAGGTCGTCTTCGCTCATGGCGCCCTCGCTGGCCTGCGCCTCGATGAACTGCATTTGCATGCGGTACAGCTGCTCCTGCTCCTCCTGCATCAGCTGCCAGGCCAGGCGCTCTGAGGCCTCCTCCTCCTCCTGCCGCAGCCTCCGCTGGCGCTCCTCCTCCTCCTCCTCCTCCTCCTCCAGGGTATCATCACCTTCATCCATTTTGGAAGTGGTGGGGCTGTCGAGGAAGGAGACGTCAGAGAGATCGCCTCGCTCCTCGTTGTGTGGGCTGAGGTTGAGGAGGGGGGTAGCAGGGGAGGGGCAGCAGGAGGAGGAGGAGGAGGAGGAGGAGGAGGGTAGTGGCTGCAGACACTTCGTCAGCGAGGGAGTGCTCATGGCAGACTCATCGATGTTAGAGTCTTGCAGGAAGTGGTTTTCGATGTCAAAGGAGAAGTCCATTGTCAATGCTATTGTGGACCAACGGCTCGATGGCGAGAGGGTGAGTTATTGTTACGATGCGTGGGGCAGTATTAACACCACGCACCACAATAATAACTCACCCTAACCCTAACCCTCTGCTGAGATGGCAGTGGATAACCCTCTCTAAATGGTCCACCAATGGTTTAAGATTGTTACAGAATAAAGAACTATTTCGCCGTGTTAGCTGCTCTGCGAAAGATGAAGAACTTAAAGTGAGACTTGTTTGTTCTTCAGCTTTCGTGCTTACTAATACGCATTAGTCTAGTCTAGTATTAACTATTTACAATAGGATAGTCTAGCATACAAAGGGAAAACTGTTTCTTCTTCTAGAAAAAGACACTTCTTCTCCACACTATCTCCCCAGTGAGGGATTGCATGAGAATGAAGTGTTTTTCAGTTTTTGCTGACCACATCATCAATCAGGTGACCACATCATCCGCTTACTCTCTCCTATCTCACTCGTGAGTTCTCTTCTTGCTTCATAGATACATTCATCGCGCAGAATTCCATCTTCCCTTAGCACCTCTGACGAGTCCTAGGAACAGGACGAAATCGATCAGGCAAGCAAAGCCAAACCTTGCAAAATATCCTTTACTTGCCAGATCGATTTCGTCCTGTTCCTCGGACTCGTCAGAGGCTTTAAAGGAAATAGTAGCTTGAGGCGGAGAGACCCTAACCCTAACCCTAACCGTTAGAACCGACAGATTAGACGATCCCTCACTAATAATCTTGTTTGATAAGAATAATAGGAAGCTTCACATCGATGAGAGAATATTCGTACTGGAAGATAGAATCGTTTCTCACCCATCTTCTGAAGATATTTTCACCTGTGGAGAAGAAAAGTTAACAACTGCTAGGTCAGCCTGTCTCAAGAACAACATTCATCTGCACTATCAACACTAACACAAGAATATCATTAGAATGGTCTGGCCCAGACTCAAAGACTTTCTTCTCAAAATTAATCTTATCGTATTTGAATCCAGCTGTACCTAAACCTAACTGAACATTCCTTGAGAGCTCCTGCACATAACTGTTCCTGTTCCTGTTCCATTCCATCAAACCAAACCAGCGATTGCACAGTGACAGAGTGTTTCTCATGTGTTTTGTGGGAGAAAAACAGGTTATTGAAGTGTTTCTCTGTGCGGGCTAAGAGGTGCTGGCGCTGTTCCTTTCCTGCGCAGCGCTGCTGACAACGCCATGCCCGATGGCTGATCACATTACATTGGCATTGCTGGGGCCTTTCCTTCCTGCCTGCTCCTCACTTTGCCCTGTGAGGTCTTGGACTTCTCCTTCTTCGCCATGCTTCAACTAGCTCTACTCTTTCTACTCTTCAGTCGATTCTCTGTGGATGGGTTGAAATCTCATCTAACTTATCGAATATCCTCTCGAACATCCAGTCTGCTGGCCAGGAAGACTGATCAAGAGATGGAAAACAAGGCGTTCAATCCTATCTACCTCCTCCCAATACCCTTAGTGATGTTTGGGTGGATGGAGGAAGCTCATCCTGCCATCACCACTTGGATAGAGCCTGCGCTGCTGGCCCCTCCTGCCACAGCTTGGAAGTACTTCCTCTCAGGAGGCATCAGTACCTCCTTCTCTCATGCCATAACTGTTCCGTTTGATGTGGTCAAGACACGTATGCAGACCTCTTCTTCTCTTGGACAACTGTCCATCCCGAAGGCCTTCCAGGAAATGGTTCGGACGGAGGGCTCCTCCGTGCTACTCACTGGAATGGCGCCTACGGTGACCGGCTTCTTCATCCATGGTAGCCTGAAATACGGTCTCTATGAGATATTTAAGCCTTTGATCAAGCTATGGCTATTGAGTGAAGGCTTTGCGGTGGATAAAGTGGTCATCTTCATGCTTGCAGCGCTTTTCGCCGAATCGATCGGCTGCCTTGCACTCTGTCCATTCGAAGGGACACGAATTCGGATGGTGGCAGAACCTCACTTTGCACCTAATGACTGGGAGGCAGCGAAGAAGATCTACCGAGAGGATGGCTTGGAGGGCCTCTATGTCGGCCTCCTGCCTCTGCTGCTCAAACATGCGCCTTACTCTGTCTGTCAACTATCGACCTTCGAAGTAATCTCCTCTCAGATATACTCTACACTAGCTGCCAATGGTATTAGTGGGCCTGAGGCTCTGCATTATCAAGTGGCTATCACAGCATTTTCTGCTTTGGTGGCGGCCATCCTGGGCACTTTCTTCTCTCAACCAGGCGACACGATTTTATCGGCAGTGAATAATCATCACTCGAATCATTCTTCCCAACAAGAAGGAATGATAGATACTATTGTAGCAGAAGCAAAAAGGGTGGGCTGGAAAGGACTCTTCCAGGGTCTGCAAGCTCGCTTAGTTCATGTTGCTAGCATTGTGGTCGTGCAGCTGGTGGTCTACGATTATATCAAACAGCTCTGCGGTGTGCCTGCCACAGGGTTCCATTAGACGATCTAAGTTTTGTTAGAGCAGCTTTGTCTTGTGTATATAGTCTACATATAGTAAGGACGGACTGGGCAACAGTCCGTCTCTCCAAAGAGAAGAAAGAGAGACAGGAGGACTCTATAGTCTACTGTATCTGATATCGTCTTGGTGTATCTCTCCGCGACTTTATTGCCTGACAGCTTCAAACTAACCAAGAGGAAACTTTAATGTTAGTTGCTGTCACCAGCAGGCCAAGCTAATCTTTATTTCTTCTTCTTCTTGCCTCCTTTCTTGCTTTTTCCACCACCAGCTCTTCGAAATAGCTTCTCGAACAAAGGCATTGGTAGAGTGAGATCGACAAGGAATTCTTTGATTCGCGTGTTCTCAGGACCCAGTGCATCCGCCAAAATCGTCGCCCCTGCCTCGCCAATGCGATTGTACATGAGATCGACAGACGTTAGCGTGCAGGTGGGATTCAACAAGCAGTCCCTCAGACTGGTCAACCCTGCCACATCGTCTTCTAGGTTATCAATCATGTTATCTGAAAGGATGAATGTTATAAGCTTGGTGTTGACCATTAATCCTTTGCACAACATCTGCAGGCCTTTCCCTCCCAGGCGATTGCCTCCCAGGTTGAGCACTTCCAAATTGGTCCGACTGTTGGCCAATAAGTCACTAACAGCCGACCCTGACTCGGATGTGAGATTACAGAATTGAACATGTAGTTGTTTGAGAGAGATGTTAGTTCGCAGGCCTCGACAAAGATTCGCCATGCCTTCGTCACCGAATGTGTGATTGTAATCCAATTTGAGTGTGAGCAAGGAGAGGTTGTGACCGAATGACAAGGCCATTCCCAGCGCATTGCCTCCACGAGGACCGATATTATTGTCCAGCAGCTCCAAATAGCTGATGGCGACATCTGCTCCTCCAAGACGCAAAATCTCCGCCTATGACAATCCATGAGAAACAACTATTAGCTTGGGTTTTCCATTGAGAGGAAGAGAAGAAGATTTCTTACGATAGAGGCTGTGCCGTCATCCCCACAATTAGTTCGCCACAAGCGAATATACTTGAGCAGTTTGTAAGGGCCTCCTTTCATGCCCGGCCCTGTGCCCATAATTGCCGTGGCGAGGGCACGGGCTCCACCAGGTCCCAGCTGCCCCATCTCGTCATCGATGAGCAGCTGCTCGATAGGGTACTTCTCCTCATCATTTAATGTGCGAGTAATAAGAGGATTAATCGCAATGCCAATGGCTCTGGAGACAGACAATAGAGAAGAGAAGAGATGTGATTGTGAAAAAGATATGAAGATGACTTTGTGTAGGTGTAGTCCCTCACTAGGAGAGACAGACAGAGACACCGTCTCTACCCACACCCACCCAGTCACTCAATCATTCACTAGTCAACTAGTCAACTAGTCAGCTTGTCAATGAGTGACTGACTGTAGTGGCGGGCTGTAGTGGGTAGACTATGTGATTGGGGAGGAGGAAATGTTTGAACTTACTTGCAGTACTTTTGATAGTTTGATAGCAATTGAAGAGGATCTTCACCCTCTTTAACTTCTTGTGCTGCTTTGCTATCTTTCTTCTTAGGAGGCATTGTCTTACAGACTAACTGTAGACTATCTATTGAAAGCAGTCGTTTGATGCGTAACGCCCAACTGCAGGCCAAATCTCCAAATCTAGAGAAATAGGCTTTAGCAGTAAGAACAATGCAATACTTTCAATGAGTTAGTTACAGTAATGGTAATGTGGAATGTAGATGAGGAATATAGCACTACAAACAGTGTTGTAATAGAATGACAGATAATAACAGTCTGTGCGATCACTAGATCACATTAAAAGGATAATGGTCTTCCTCCAAAGAAAGGTTCCTCTTCCTCAGCGCTATCGCCAGTTAATTCTTCTTCTTCGTCTTTCTTCTTCTCCTCCTTCACTGTTGCAACACTTCCTATCAGACTCTCCCCATCCAGCAGCCACTGCAAGGCTTCTTCATGACTGTACATATAGCACCCATGAGAGCTCTAGATGGATAGACACACTGTAGACTCTTACCGTATCCACCTCCTCAGAGGTGGCCGAGGAGGATCTTCCTTCTCCTTTTCCCTCACACCATCTGCAAACTGCTTCTTGGAAGACTGTGTGGAGGCAGGGGAGGGACGAGCTTCAAGCAGAAGATAGATCTGCCCATCCAGATCGTCTACCATACGACCTGCTAGTCGCACAGCTTGAGAAGACTCCTTGCGCTTCCCTTTGGCTGGGGCAATTAACTTGAGGAAGTCATCCAGCGAGGAGATCTCCACGTCTCCGAAGTCCACAGGTCTGTTAATAACAACAAGCACAGCAAGTGAGCATATTCACGACAATCTACACTAATAGTACCAATAGGAAGGATCACACCTCTTGGGTCCATCATCATCATCGTCGTCGTCATCATCTTCATCATCAAGTCTCCATTGTGGAGGAGGAGGAGGGAGGCGCTCTCCAGGAGGATCCATGAGAGAGACCGAGGCCTTCTTCCTCACTGCCTGAGTCACAGTCCCTGAAGAACTGTCTGGTGAAGTCGTGCCGCTGCTCTTTCTGCGAAGAGGATAGTCCCAAACAGTGACACGAGAGATAGGATCCGCTCCTCCTCCCGTGCCAGGAGGTGTATAGGACACATCCAGCAAAGGATGACTAGCATTGTCCATGCCCAGCACAGTCACCTCCACTCCCTGCTGCTCTGCTGACAGAACAGATGCAGACACAACAACTACCTCAGGAGTGGTGCTGCTGCTGCTATTGCGAAAGATGTCAAGCCACAGTGGCCCTTCTTGCTCCACTAGACGATGACGCCTGGTTACCAATAGCTTCAAGACTGCTTGGTGCAGAGCTACTCGCAAGCGATCATACAAGGGAAACAATGAGCGCAAGTCATGAAGCAACAATAAGTTATGGATGAGATTGAGTCTCTCCGCATCAGATAGCGCTGGGCTGTCCAGCACTGGCAGAGGCTGGCCCAGCTGCTGCAGCAGAGACAGATGGCGATTCTGAGTAGCATGTGGCAGCTGCGCTCGCAGAGCAGCATCAGAGAGGTCTTCCAGCTCCTCCAAGGAGGCTAACATTGCTGGCAGGAAAGAAGGGCGTCGCTGCACTTCTTCTTGCAGAATGCGATGAGTGCTACCTAGAAGAAACAGGAAATGATGTGGGCTATGCGATGTCAAAGCAACCTCTTGTAACCACTTCCATGAGGCTGAAGGACAGCGAAGGAAGGACTTCAGACTGTGCATGGCATACTGGCTGATATCGCGATCGATCCTCGCAGCCAATGAGAGCCTTCTGATCTCTCGGGAAGGACTACCTGTTGCTTCTCCCTTTCCGAGAACTAATAAGTCTTGCTCCACCTCTACAAGACAACCGTTTATTCTGTTAGGAGTCACAACACAGTAAACAGGAGAGAAATGAATGTCTGGGTTTGACCTGCGAGGGAGCGGTTGGCCTGCTTCAACAGTCTCACAGCCAATGAGATGGGCTGCAAAGAGATTCCCTGGGGAAGAAGACCAGGAGAAGAGAGAAATTCTTTCTCGCGGAGTAACAAGCCACTCAGCAGACGATTGAGAAAAGTTGTTTCTAGACGATGTGATGCGAGAGGTGCTTCAGTGAAATTGGCTGATTCCACGAAGTTACCCAGCCATTGGGTCTCTAGAGGATGAGCAGGCAGGCGGAGAATAAGATCTTGTAGAAGAACTTTTTCCAAGTAAGTGGTGAGGTTGGAGGTCTGCAGGTCAATCTTGATGTCATGGAGGTCATCTGACAACAGCCACCCTTCTCTCAAGCTCTGCAGAGGAGAGAGTCTAGGACGAGTGATGAGTCTACCTCTCCATGATGATAGCCATCCTCCATTCGCACAGGTTAAAAGGATGATGATCTCACAGAAATGGAGGAATAGCTTCATTCAAGATCATACGCTTCAATTGATCGCTTTTCCCGGTTTTGGCGTTGAAAAAACACACACAGGACTTTCAAAACTCTCAAATTGCTTGTTTCGATAGAGAGAAAGACGACTTTTCTATCCGAGCTGTTGTTTCTTCTGCTGTATCAATGATGATACATCAATGAGAACCAAGTGAGACAGATATAGGTAGAGACATGGAAGAATCAATACACAAGGAATCTATCCGATCAACTGAGACATCCTCTGTGATTTCCTTCTGGAAAACTTTGGATCTTGACAGTAAGAAGGCTGTATGGGACAAAACCTACACAGAGCTGCGCGAGCAGAAGACCAACTCTATCAATGGCCGTAAACGATTAAATGATCTCACTAAAGCTTATCGTGCTCGCTCTAAAGAAGACCAGTTGGTATCCATGGCAGAGTTATTGAAGGCTTATCAAGAGGAAATCGATCAATTGTCACGTCGTGCTAAAGTGAGCGAAGCAGCTTTCCTAGGAGTGTACAAGCTGTTATATGATGCCCCTGACCCATCCCTCTGCATGGAACAACTTGTCAATAATGCTCTTAATGACTCTGCCCAAGCGCTGGAAATCGAGCGACTACGAGGAGAACTGCGCCATTATGACGAAGAATTCCAACAATTGAAAAACCAGGCAAGCACTACATCCCCCTCTACATCCCCCTCTACCTCCTCCACTATCTCCCCCTCTACCTCCCCCTCTACCTCCTCCACTATCTCCCCCTCTACTTCCTCCACTATCTCCTCCACTACCCCCCTCTATCCCCCCTCTACCTCCTCCACTACCCCCCTACCTCCTCCACTACCTCCCCCTCTACCTCTTCCACTACCTCCCCCTCTATCTCCCCCTCTACCTCTTCCACTACCTCCTCCACTATCTCCCCTCTATCTCCTCCACTACCCCCCTCTATCTCCCCTCTACCCCCCTCTATCTCCCCTCTACCCCCCTCTATCTCCCCCTCTATCTCCTCCACTACCTCCCCCTCTATCTCCTCCACTACCTCCCCCTCTACCTCCTCCACTATCTCCCCCTCTATCTCCTCCACTACCCCCTCTATCTCCTCCACTACCTCTTCCACTACCTCCCCCTCTACTTCCCCCTCTACCTCCTCCACTATCTCCCCCTCTACCTCCTCCACTACCCCCTCTATCTCCTCCACTACCCCCTCTATCTCCCCCTCTATCTCCTCCACTATCTCCCCCTCTATCTCCTCCACTACCCCCCTCTATCTCCTCCACTACCCCCCTCTATCTCCCCCTCTACCTCTTCCACTATCTCCCCCTCTATCTCCTCCACTACCCCCCTCTATCTCCCCCTCTACCTCCTCCACTACCCCCTCTATCTCCTCCACTACCCCCTCTATCTCCCCCTCTACCTCTTCCACTACCTCCCCCTCTATCTCCTCCACTACCCCCCTCTATCTCCCCCTCTACCTCCTCCACTACCTCCCCCTCTAGCTCTTCCACTCTCCCCTCAGACCATGCCATCTGATAGCTGATGTGTGCTATATTTCTGTTAAATAGGATATCACTATTCGTCGACTGGAAGACCAACTCGAGGAGTTCAAGGAGAACATGGAGGCTCAGGTAGTGGCAGAGGTAGAGAGACGACTAGTAGACCTCCAGACAGAGTGCAAGCAGCGTATTCAAGAAGCACAGGAGCAACAATACAGTGCAGAGAAACGCTGCCAATTAGCTTTGGAAAGTGCTAAGCAAGCTCAATTCATGGCTGACCGAGTGCAGGTGACCTGCTCCTCCTCCACCACCACCTCCTCCTCCTCCTCCTCTATGATGATGACACCTATTCTCGTGCTCTGTTACACAGGCACAACTCTTCGAGTCAAGCAACAAGTTTGAAGAGCGCATTAGTGGGTTATTGACTGAAAAGGCTTTACTGGCGGAGACCACACAGCGACTGCAAGAGTCACTGGCAGAGGCTCAAGCTAAACTATCTGCTGCTACTGCTGCTGCTAACGCTCATGCTACTGCTACTGCAGCGAGTAGTAATGGAGGAGTGTCTGCTTCAGGTAGCATGGACAGTCTTATACCAGGCAATAGCAGTCAGAGCCAGTCATCCTCGCTGACTGCTTACGAGCACCTCATCAGTCGTCTAACAGAAGACCTTCGTGTCTTACAAGGCCAATATCATGTTGACAAGATGAACTTAGAGAAGACCAACAAGGAGTTACAAGGAGCATTACAAGCAGAGCAGGCTAAGTTGACTAAACTGCAGCAAGAGATGCAGCATCTGATTCCTCGAGAGGTTGTGGCTAAACTACACCATCAGATACGACTTCTACAGAAAGTAGCCTTCCAAAAGACTGAAGAAGATCTTGACTTGGTAGAGACTACCTCTTCTCTATCTAAGAAAGGTGGTAGTAATAGAGAGTCAAGGGAGCCGGAGGAGGTGAGGGAGGAAGCAGAGGCGGAGGCAGAGGCTGAGGCTTCATCCAGTCTGGAAGATCTCCTCGTACAGAGAATTCAAGTGCTTGATCAAGAGCTCACTGCGCAGAGAATCGCTCTGGCAGAGAGCAAGCAGCAGGAGAGTACTCTTCGCAGCACTGTAGACACCTTGCGACTGTCTCTGTCTTCCTCTGAAGATCTCATTCGCAAGTTAGAAGTTGACGTTGAAACTCGTTCCACTGCATTGGAAAAGCTACTCGCACAACAACAACAACCTTCCTCTTCCTACACAGACAACATGTCTGTAGCTGGTAATCGCAGTCAAATGGAGGATTTGGTGATGCTGCTGGATGGATCCCCCTCCTCCTCCTCCTCCTCCTCCTCCTTGCCCTCGTCGGCCCAGCAGGCCGTGGCTGGTCCACCCTCATCATCACTGCCCACCACAGCCACAGCTATGACAGTGTCTCAAGATGTCAATCAGCAAATGATTGTTTGGCTTCAATCTCAGCGAGACAAGTACAAAGAACGTCTAGGACAGGCAGAAGCTCAATGTCTTCGCGTTCAACAGCAATACGACTCACTGCAGACGAAATATGCTCAATTAGAGCACGATAACCTCAGTCTGTTTCAAAGAATCCAGCGCTTAACTTCTGGCGCTGAGAGTGGCAGACCCGTGGGCATGGCAGGCAATCGCAACTATCGACTAGAGGAAGGTCGCTTTGGAGATGACAGCGAAGTGGATGGCCGCTATGCTGCGCTGTATGAACAACGCATGGGTCCATTCAACGAGGTAATGCCTATTGTATACCATCTGTTAGTCTGTGTTGTGTTATGTTGACAGTTGTTTGTTAGCTGTCATACATGGAGAAGCAGCGCAAGTTAAGAGAATTGTCTGTGGCTGATCGCATTGTGCTCAACACCACCATGGCCATCATCTCCAATCACGCTGGACGCAGGTATGTCATAGTATAGTTTAATAGTCTGATCTCTTTCTCATCTCATGCCGAGGGTTTGAATAGCTTCTTGCTGGTCTACTTGGGGCTGATGCACGCCTTGGTCTTCTTCGTCATGTACTATGCCGCACACAATGTCTCGCATGGATGCGATCCAGCACTCGACCATGTCCAAGCTCACGCCCTCCTTGCTTGATCTATCTATCCATGAGCAGTATCCACTCTACTACTACTACTTGTTGTTCAAACCGCTACAACAAGTTAGCTTACAAAAAAGGCACTTTACTATAATTAACTACAACTACCAGATAGTATGAATATTACACATAGTGACGAACAACAACAACAATAACAACATTCCTTAGGGTCTGAGTGACTGAGCTAAGGAAAGTAGAGACGGATATGATTGGCAGAGTGAGTGTTGCAGAAGGGACAGGTCTGGCGGCTCATCTTCCGCACGAGGTCATCCACACAGCGCTGGCAGCAGACATGACCGCAGCTGCCGAAGACCACGTCCACTCTCCGATCAAAACAGATCTTGCAGACATAAGCATCATCGATGGGTGAAGGAGTTGTCTGTGGGGGATCGTCGCAGGAGGTCTTGCGGGCCAGCTTGACTGCCTGTGCCTGTGCCTGTGCTTGTCTCCAGGCGAGATAGTGGAACAGCACCAGCTGGGCCAGATAGCCAAACGAATAGAGATGTGGTGCTGCTAAGCATTCCACTGCTAAGAAGATGGCGACCTCTGGGTCCATGAGGTGCACGGAGAGGACGTGCAATGGCATGGAACAGCAGGCGATCAGCGCTGCGCCAATCAATCGCACGGCACGGCCAGCGAAGGGAATATTGTCTTCTATGGCAGCAGCGGATAACAAGTAGACTACTAGGAGAGGCAGTAGCAGACAACTTTCTCTCTGTCGGAGGGTTTTATGATGGAAAGCTGTGCCCAGCAGAAAGACTGCTTGAAGGATGTATCCATAGGGATACAAAATAGGGGCTAGAATGACTTGTAAAAATAAGAAGACACAATGTGCTGCAGGATTGGTAAGGTCAATCATTAGCAAGGACAGTGTAAGAGTGTCAAGGGAAGGGGAGGGGAGGTGGTCCTGGTCGATGGCGACCTCTCTCTCATGGACCAGATGTCATTGATGAGAGAAGAGGGCGTTTGAAACTCTGGCTCACTCTTCTAGCCTTCTGGCCCTCTCGCCCCCTCAACTGGTCACTGGCCACGCTGGAAACTGAAAACTGAAAAAACCCTTTCAAGATGCTGTTCATCATGTCTGCGTGGTAGTCTCCCCCTCTCGCAGCCCCCAAAGCGTTCATTCCATTCGCAAAAGCGACTCATTGAGAAGCCTGTCTGCTGTCTGCTGCTGTCTTGTTAGACTGTCTTTGGCTTCTGTCTTGTGTTTATCCCAATCAACACCTTCTTCACTTTGACTTACCCTCCTCCCTCATAATGCAGAACCCTACCAACTGGAAGAAAGACAAGATCAATGGTAAGAATGAATCAACTTCATGACCTTTGAACTATAACACACTCTTCTTCTGCTTCTTCTTTCTTTCTCTTGTTGTTGATTTGAAATATGCAATTTCAAATAGTACTCTAATATAATATCTCTATATAGAATAGTATTTCATTGTTCCTAACAGATGATTCTCTTTGCTGTTATGGTATGTTATTGTAGTAGGTCCTGAACTTAGTGACATCTCTGATGATGACGAAGAAGAAGAGGACATGGCCTTGCTCCAACACGGAGGCAATGTCGACCCCGCAGTGCTCAGCGACTGCAAGAACAACAAGCGCAATCGAGTTTTCTGGACCACTGAGAAAGAAGACTACCTGCTGCGTGTCTACAACCACTATCGCCGCACCTATTCTGGTGGTCATGGTCTGAAGGGAAAGTCCTGGAGATACATCGCCGTGCACATGTGTCGCCGCTACAACGAAGACTTCGACTCCAAATCCTGCCGCAACAAACTCAACGTGCTCAAGTATGACTACATTGAAGTGAAGGCCATGGCTGAAGCTCGTCGCAATGGCACAGATAACGACGCCTTCTGGACCGATTTGTCTGAGCGCTATCCTCGTGCTTTGAAGTGGAAGGATACCCCCTACCCTCACACAGAGTTGCTGCGCATTATCTTAGAAGAAAATGGAGAAGGTCTTGACCCTATGCCTGAGCTCAATGAGCCTATCCCAGTGCTGCCTGTGGAGACTCCCGTGACGAAGAAGAGACCTCGCGACTCAATGGGCACTGCCTCCAACTACAAGCTGTACAAGATGGATCCTGCTTTCTCTGGAGGTATTCCTATGGCTACCCCTGCGCCAGGACCTTCCAATGCTGACATGCTCAAGCTATTCGAGGCGTTGGCTCAAAAGATGCAGGCTGGATTCGATGAGCTTCACAATGCCATCAAGAATTTACCCCTCTCTAACAACGTGGATATCGCTAACATGGAGGCTCGCAAGCGCTGCATGGAAGAGCTGCAGAAGGAGCAGTATGCCAAGGTACTTGGCAATCCTCAAAATCGCGAGAAAGCCTTCGAGATATTCCGAGATGTTGGCACTGCGAACGACTTCATGCTCTACCCCCAAGACTACAGACATCTCTTCCTCGAAGACTTGCTCAACAAGAGCAAATAAACCCCTTCCCCACCTTGCTAGTTGTACAAAATTAATTCTCTCTATGCCTTGTAGGCCTTTAGTTCAGAGGTAGTCAACAATGTTGTCTTACATCTGCTAACACTAACTACTTTCCATTTTATTGAATAATGAAACTGGAGGAAATGTTAGCTTACAATGCGATGACTCTGCTTGACTACTAGTATAGAGTACTACTACGACTACTTCAAGTATAATCCATGAGCACAATATTGTTGTTGGGTAGTCAAGTCAATGTATATAAAAAAGAGATTTCAGATGAAATGGTTCATAGGAGATCCAGCAATGGATCTTCCTCACTCAGTGCAGCAATGCAGGCCGCACTTGACTTCTTGATGACTGAACTCCGCTGCCAGTTCTTCCTCGAGCTGGTGGCGCAGCTGATCGTCTGTGCAGTCATCGGAAGATGAGTCCAGAGAGACCTGCTCGGAGAGATTGAGACAGTCGTGGTTCATCTTCCACGCAGTCAACCACAGTTCTCTCACCGAGCAAACCACTGGAAGGTCAGAGATGTCACTCTTGTCTTCAATGAGTGACTTGAGTACATTCTTACAGTGAGTGCATCGCTTGACAAAGTGAGGAGGAACTTGGTCGATCTGACCCATTTGAATGGCTTGAATGAGATCTGCAGATTCAGGATGGTCAAATGAACCACCACTCTCCACCAGTGTACGCTTAGGAACCAGTCGAGCTGGTGTCATTTGCTTAGGATGAAGACGATCAACCTTGCTGATCCAAGAACTAGAGTATTTCTTCATAAAAGACAACATGTTTGTTAGTAGTAGAATCGTAGAATATCAATGAGGATGAAAGTATATGAAAGTGAAATTGTAGTTGCACTCTCTCTGTCTTCCCTCTTCCCAGACAAAAGCAAAGCAAATCTGCATCAGCTATCAGCCTCCTCCAAACTTCCATGGAAGCTTTGCATCACTTCCAGAACTTCCATGGAACAATACAAAACGGAGTGTAACATTATTATTGTGTTGCGTGGTTGATATCCCCTGCTTGCTCTCTCTCTCTCTGCTGCTGTCCGCGCCGCGTGTTTGTCTGTGTGAGAGGACGTGGAGATTCGCGGCCAAAAGAGTTGCAGAGCGTGTCTTTCTCTCCTTTGCCATCATCTCTTTTCTTCTTTTGCATTTCTATTGCATTATTAAAGGTCAAGAAGAAATGTTAGAGTATGACAATAGTGCCTTTTATTATTTTGCATTGACCATGTTGTCAATTTATCTTCTTCCTGGGACATGGTATGCTGTCTCGGCATTATTTGGTTCTGGTGGTGCAGCCACTCAAGCTCGCAATAAATTAGAAGCAAAAAAAGCATCAAAGATAAAAAATGAAAACTCTGGTTGGGCTCGATTGAACACGTGGACTTATAAACTGAACCTCATCATCTTAGTGGTGGCATGGATTGTCTTCATTTATATCCTCCTCCTAGTACAAAGTCATGGTCAAGTGACTGTTTTTGATCCTTTCCAAATCCTGAATATTGAGCATGGTGCTGAACTCAAGGTGATCAAGAAAGCCTATCGTGCTCTCTCATTGCAATACCATCCTGACAAGAACATTGGCAATCAAGCAGCTGCGGACATGTTTGTCAAGATTACCAAAGCTTATGAAGCCTTGACTGACGAGACAGCGAAGGAGAATTGGGAGAAATTCGGCAATCCTGATGGTAAACAGGCGTTGGAGGTGTCAATTGGTCTCCCCACCTTCTTGCTGGAGAACCCTAAGGTGGTGCTTGTCATCTATCTCATCTTCATGGTCATTGTCATTCCTGGTGCTGTGGGTTGGTGGTATTCTAACTCTCAGCAGTATGGAGAGAAGAATATTCACTATTCCACCTACCAGGCATTCTACAAGTTGATCAAGAATAACTCGACCTTGAGAATGCTGCCTGAGATCCTCGCCACTTCCTACGAATATCGCACTATTAATGCCTCGGAGACTATTAACACAAACCTCCTCGAGACTCTGAAGCCTAAGATGTTGAAGCCTAAGTATGACGCACCTGCAGTTCAACGTGGCAATGTGCTCTTACATGCACACCTTCTGGGACTGACTGACGTCAGCGAGAAGGATCGAAAAGACCTTCATGCCATGCTGAAAAGATCTCCTGAGCTTGTGGAAGCTATGATTGAGTTATGTCAGGCCCAAAAGTTCATGACTGCAGCTCTACAGGTGAGTGAAGTGAACGATCCTCTGCTGCTCATTTCATTCAGATGACTTATTCAACCCCTTGTCTGTGTCATCAGTGCATCCAATTGTCTCAATGCCTTGCGCAGGGCATCTTGTTGTCCACTAAGTCTCCTGCTACCTCTTCTTTGCTTCAGTTGCCTTACTTAAGTGAGGCGGATGCCCAAAGTCTCGCTCAGAATGACCAAGTGAAGTCTCTGTCTCACTTGATCGAGCTCTCCGCTGAGGAGCGTGTCAAGGTTCTTGAAAAGCCTCTGGCCAATTTGTCGAAGGAAGACAGAGAGGATTTGCTTCGTACCTTGGATCTCTTCCCTCGTCTCTCTGTTGAAACCAAACTCTTCGTGGAGGAAGACGACGAGGAAGATCGCCAACCTGCTGCTGTCACAGAAGGAGATTCATCAGCTCCTGTAGAGGAAATTCGTGGCGATATGATCTTCGAGCAAGATATTGTCATTCTGCGCATTACTTTCACTCGCACCAATCTTCCAGAGTCAGCCTCAACTGTTGGCCCTGCCTACGCGCCTGCCTTCCCTGTTGCCGTGAATGAGAATTGGTGGGTCATTGTCACAGATCATGTGCCTGAAGGATCTCGTGTTCTGGAGCCCACAGTGCATGTGTTTGAGAAGATCAGTGACAACTCTCGCAAAGTGGTTCATGACGTGCGCTTTATGGCTCCTGCTCATGAGGGCGACTACAGTCTGGTGTTGCGCTTGTTGAGTGACAGCTACATCGGCCTTGATGTGGAGAAGAAAATCACTTTCACTGTCAATCCTGCCTCGAAGTTACCTGAATATGTTCCTCATGCTGATGACCTCGCATTGGATAACGAGCCCACTCTCTTCGAGCAGATGATGGCTGCTAACCAAGACGAGGAGGACTCCAGTGATGAAGAAGAGGAAGAAGAGGAGGAAGAGCAGCCCAAGAAGGGTTCACGGAAGGCTTCCCCACCAGCAGCTGATAAGAAGGCTGAGAAGGGAGGCAAGGGCAAGAGAGTTGTGGTAGTTGATGAGGACGAGGACAGCGACTAGACCTCATCTTCTCGTAAATAATATTTAAATAAATACTAGTAGTAAATACTCCGTAGCCATTTCTTTGCACATTCTGGTTAGCGATGAATAAAAAGAAGAGAGGATGTTGTTATTTTGTTGTTCTTAGTGTCTTTCCAATCCCTTGTTCCCAGTTCTCATATGATAGAACACATACCCACTATTATGCACATTGCACTAGCTGCATCAAAGCAGACAAGAGCAGCCAGCAGTTTATTGCTTCTTGCGCTTGAGGGCTCTGGAGTAGAACTCAAGCTCCTTGCCCTCGAGGATGTAGCCGTCAGCGCGACCGCTCTGGCCAGGTCTGGAAGAGATGGCAGCCAAGATGCGGCCAGAGGCGAAGGCCTCATCAAGAGCAGGGTCCAAAGTGCGGGTAGCCTGTCTTTCCTTGACCTTCTCCTTGAGGGAGTTGGAGAGCTTCTCATCAGCGACCTCCTCCTTCTTGGCACCCTTCTTCTGTCCCACCTTCACGTGGTAGTGCTTCTCGTACCAGGCCTTGAAAGGAGTGGCATCAATCTGGACGATGGCGTTCTTGACAAGAGTCTTGGTACGGACCAACTCGTTGTTGGAGGCGTTGTAGACGACATCCAAGATACGAGTCTTGCGGGTCAAGACTGCAGCGAACCACCAACAAGCCAATCAAACAGACAAAGAGGTCAGATCACCACCCCAGCCTATGATGAACATGCAGAGAAGAGATATGCTTACCCTCAGAACCCCAAGAGAAGTTGCCATGGTCGAGACGAAGAGCTCGGAGCTTGGTGTTGCCACCTCTGACACGCAGGGGGTGGATTCTGGTCGCACCCAGCTTGGTCATGGCAGGAGGGCGACCAGACTCGTACAATCTCTTCTTCTTAAGGTTGGCCTTTCTGCCACCAGTGGCACGGCGCTTGTGTCTGCTATCACGTGAGATACCTGGAAGCAATACCAGTCCAAAACCAAACAATGAGTCAAGAGGAAAAGAAAAACATTCACACAAGAAATTTCACTCAGATATTTCCTCCATTGCTCATGACATCTCATCAACAAGCAGAGCATAACAAGAACAACAAAAGAACGACCAGCATAAGAAGCAAGACAGAGGAAGGCAAGACTTACCCATCTTTGGAAGACTGTGAGGAGGACAGACGGCGGCTGGGGATGTCTCGGCTGGCCACAAATCACTGGCACCGCCCCACACCACGCAGACATGCTCTCCGCCATGGGGAGAAACGGACTTCTCCGCAAAGAACGCGATCAAGGTCTCCCACCCACAAAGTCAGATGGGTAGATTTGGACGCCTAGCTCCGGCCACTCACAGCAGCAGCCAGGAGTCACAGTGAGAGATCAATGAAAGGTGATTGGAGTATCTATTGAAGATTATGAAGATATACTTGGGTGTTGATATTGGTGGATCTCATTTCTCTGTGGGATATATCAATGATGGAGGGATTTTACTCGATTCTTCTTCAAAAGAATGGAATGGATCAGAACTGCTGCCTTCTCAGGCCGTGCCCCTCATAGTGCAGGCCAGCCGAGAGCTGCTCGCTGTGCTACAGAGCCACTTCTCCTCTTCTGACCCACTCACTCTTTGTGCTGTGGGTATCGGCTGTCCTGGTCAGTCGAAGAATAATATCCTGGTAGCAGCTAGCAATCTGCCCAACTTCAAACAAGTCCCTCTGGCAGAGATGGTCAGCCAGGCTCTCGGTGGTGTTCCTACCCTCTTACTAAATGACGCAGATGCTGCAATCTGTGCAGAGGTCTGGGGTCATCCCAATGTCTACAAAGGCGTGAAGAACGTGGCGCTGGTCACTCTGGGTACAGGCGTGGGCTTTGGCCTTATCCTCAACAACCAGCTCTACCAGGGAAGCCACGGTCTATTAGAAGGAGGCCATATGATCGTGTCCACAGCTCCCTCTAGTCGTCGCTGCGGGTGTGGTCAGGTGGGCTGTGTGGAGGCCTACTCCTCTGCCACCAACACTGCCTTGCGGTTAGAGGAGTATGATGCCAAAGACCAGACTGCTGCCAAAAAGACTGAAGCTAGTAAATCAGAGTCAAAGCGTTTGACAGGGAAAGATGTCTTCGCTCGCTATGCAGTGAATGACTACAACGCTGTCACTGTGGTGGAAGAGGTAAGTGTGGCAAACTCATTTGCGTGCATAGCGATGCTTGACTCTTGTGCTATAGACTGCAGAGCATTTAGCGACCATGGTGATCAATATCTGTCGCATTGTGGACCCGGAGGTCATCGTCTTTGGTGGAGGTCTGGCCCAGGCGGGAGATGCTCTGCTGACGGCTATTCGAAGGTATGTGTCTCAGAAGACATGGACGGTGCTCCCCACAGACGTCAAGCTGGTTACGGCCAGGAGCGAAGAGGCAGGACTAGTCGGCGCTGCCCTGGCTGCCCAGAAGCATGGCGCCTTGATAGGGTTCCCGACCCTTGATACCCAGTCACCGAGCTGTTCTTCATCTTCGTTGAGCTCCACAGCCGTGGCCCTGGCAGTGGGCGCCGCGCTGACTGTCTCTTCTGCGGCTGTGCTCCTCCTCTTACCACCTCCTCGTCAACAACAGTCTCCTTTGAAGGCAGTGATTGCTGGGACCTCCGTTATTCTTCAAGCTTCAGTTGGGCTGGGTTTGGTGTATTATTCTTTCCATAATAGTGAGAAGAAGTAAAGTTATAATCCGATATTTAGCTACTGTAAGAAGTTTGTTAACTCCAGACTAAGTGAATCATTAGAATAAACGCGTTTCTTTGATCTAGTTTCATCTCTTCACCGCGTTTCTCCCATCCTCCACTCATTTCACTTCCTATCACATCAATCACACTATTAACTATGGCGAGAACGAAGCAACAAGGCCGCAAGAACTTCCCCGCGAAAGATAAATCAGGTTCGCCTTCTCCTCTCACAGTCGCTGCTTGCTTGTCCTGGAGACTCACTTTTCTTCTTTTCCCAAAGTTGCCAAAGCTGATCGCCCTCGCAAGTTCCACAAAAAGCATGCTGATTTGGCTGACCAGGTGGCCGACTTCGTAGCGAAACTAGAAGAAGAGGACCAAGAAGAAGAGGGAGAGGAGAAGGAAGAGGAGGAGCAGGAGCAGCAGGACGAGGAAATGTCAGAGGAGAAGGAGCCTCAGAAGAGAAAGAACAAGAACCAGTCCTTCGAGCAGCTCCTCACAGAGAACGCTGAGAGCTTCAAGTCCGTCTACCTTCTCAGCACAAACACGTCCTCTAACAGAGAGATGAGCGAGCTGACTGCGGACTGGCTGGGCAGTCGCATCTATCGTGGCAAGAAGGCCGCCTCCACTGGCAAGGACGTCTTCCTGGCACTCGCTGCCAAGTATCCTGGCCTGGCCCAGCTCGCAGAGAAGCTGGAGGGTGAACAAGAAGCGATTCTTCTCTTTACCAACCGCCCTCAGACACAAGTGGAAGAGTAAGTCAAGTCATGATGCAGGGCACCTCCTCTTCTCCTCCTCGCCCACTAATAAGCTGTTTTGATATGTTTTCAGGTACTTCGCGCCATTTCGAAGGCCAGCCTTCCCTAGTAGAGACATGATTGCAAGTGAAACTATCGTCCAGCCTGCGGGACCACTGCCTCTGCCCGCCACTATGAAGGACAGTGTCGCGAAGAAGATGGATCTGAAGGTGGAGGCAGACCTGGAGAAGAGAGAGCTCGTCTTGCTCGAGCCCGTTACTCTCTGCACGCAAGGCGAGCGTTTCAAGGAAAACAATTGCGTCCTGCTGAACTATTTGGGCCGCAAGATTGGAGAGTTCGTCGCCTCTCTTCAAGCGGGCTGTGTCGACGGAGTCTTCAAGGACTACAGCTCTAGCTCTTAATAGCCAAGCAAAGTACCTACTCGTTTGCATAGTTAATTATCTTCCAACAAGATGGCTGCTAGGTATGTCACTAAGCGGCAAAACATTGAGAACTCATATACAATCTTCTATGAAACGCAAGAAATTGATCTATGATTGGTCTCTGTTATATGACCACTCTCACTCTTTTCTTCTCGCGTAATGTCACACATATCGCCCACCATAATCACCACAACAGTCGGCGGAGTGTAAGTAATTCCTTTACATAATTCCGTAATTCCGCGGAATTCCAATTTCAATTCCATTGGAATAGCTTCTAGAGAGGAGAGCGCGAGAGAGAAAGAAGGAAGCAGACAGACCGAAACTGATGACTCACTTTAACAAAGTGACCATTCTTCGTGCTCTAATCTACTCAGTCTTCCTCCTCCATCTTGTTGTAGAATGTAAGCCCAAGCCTAAGAAGGCGAAGTTTGGTAACAAGAGCGCAAAGAAGACAGACGTGATGACAGGCGTTTACTTTTGTGTGGGAGCGCTGGCGTTGATGTTCGTGCCTATCGTCTCTTTCTTCTTCTACAACCTACTGCGAGACCCTGACCTACCCAAGTTACTTCGCGAAGCATACAAGGCGGTGAAGGGCAAGACGTTGAGCTACCTCTCCACCCAGCGCGATGGGGACAGCAAGATCCAGTAGACAACAACCACCACCACCACCTCTTTGTCACATGCTCTACATCCTGTAAATAAAACTATAAGACTCTCTCTATGGGGGGTTGACTTGGTTGGAGTTGTTAGTTACAGTGACAGCATTCCATGCAATACGGCTGTTGTTGTTGATGATATGGATTATACTAGCAGCTAAACTAGTTGATCTAACTAGAGGAGAGCCTAGTGAGCGTTTTGGTAGTGCTCAGGATACTTGGCCACATGCTCATGCAATGCCTTCTCTTGCTCAAGGAGATGTGCAGGCTTCTGGTGGAAGACGTCATCGAACATTTCGTCCAGAGGAGGCTTGGCCTTCTTCTCAGCAGTTTCCATGGCCTGTAATACAGCTAGGCGCTCGCGATCACGAAGAACCCGCTCTTGATCCTCGTTCCACCATCCTTTGCTCTCAATATAACGTCTCCAGCGCTGGGTGGGGTCGTACATCTCTTGCCAGCGCTTGATCTCCGCCACAGGGCGATAGCGTGTGCTGTCATCAGAGGTCGAGTGATGACCTTGACGATAGGTCATAGCCTCGATCAATACAGGACGTGATTTCTCAAGAGCCAACTCACGCGCCTTGGCTACTGCTTGCCGAACGGCGAGGAGGTCATTACCATCAACACGGATGACCATCATGCCATATCCACTGGCACGGGAGGCAATGCCATCACCGCGATACTGGTCTGAGGTAGGAGTTGAGATAGCATAACCATTGTTACGGCAAAAGAAGATGATGGGTGTCTCCAAAGTCGCAGAAAAGTTGAGAGCAGCGTGGAAATCTCCCTCCGAGGCCGCGCCTTCTCCAAAGAAGCAAATAGGCAGGTTCTCTGAATCAGCCTGTCCTTGGCGCAGCTTATATGCATATGCAGCACCAACAGCTTGAGGAAGCTGAGTCGCAAGAGGCGAGGAAATGGTTTGGAAGTTAAGAGCACGAGAGCCGTAGTGTACAGGCATTTGACGACCTTTGCCTTTGTCTCCTTCATTGCTGAAGCACTGGTCACAAGCTTCTTGCACAGAGAATCCTCTCCAGAGGAGAACACCTTGCTCGCGATACTGAGCAATGACAAGATCTTTGCTGTCTAACACAGAGGCGGTACCTGACAAAGCAGAACACATCAAATGAGATGAGATTTAGTGAAGGTTTAGCGGGAGGAAAGGCATCTTACCAATATGAATAGCTTCCTCTCCATGTGCCTGCATATAGAAACTAATACGACCCTGTCTCTGAGCATTGTACAGGATGTCATCAAGATAGTGGATGCGGACCATCATCTGATACATCTTGACTGCCAGCTCTTCGTTGATTCCTTCATCAGCACTATCGACTAGAACTTTGCCAGAAGGATCAAGGACACGATAGACAGGGATCTTAGCATCTGTCTGAGTGTCATGAATATGGAGCTGGGTGGTGAGTGGAAGAGGAATTGTGGTGTTAGGCTGCAAAATTGAGCTTTCCACGGTAGCTGTTGCCCCTGAACCACAAGATGGCGCAGTAGAAGAGCTACTTAAGAAGCGTCTAACTGAAACACGAGGGGTTCTGAAGAAGGCTCTCATATTCTCTGCCAGTCAAGAGAGATCTCGATCTGGTCAGCTTCCACTGGCAGCAGGCACAGGCAGCAAGCACAGCGCAGGACAGCGTGGGACAGGCCAGACAGAGAGAGTGATGAGTTGCTGTTGCGCGCGACGGGTTGAAGCAACACACCGGCAGGAACACCTTGGGTTCAACTTTAGATTCTATGCTACTTTGTATAGATTGTAGCATAAGATATTGACATATGATTGATATGAATTGATTATTTTATATTGTTGTATCATTGTAAGTTTTAAACATTGAAAAACACTTACTTTGTTATGTTATGGTATAATCAGACTAATTTACAATGAATCCCACTACGCTATAGATAGACTACCATTAAAATATACGTCTAACATTGCTAATTAAGACTTAATCCATTTATTACACCTAATATCATTACGGATGGACTTGAAGTCTTCTCCTGGAAAATGAAGCTCCAAGGAAGCTTCTCCGAAAATTCGAAAGTCCGACTTGTTCCCGGGGACTTCTTGTGCTTGTGGTGCCGCTGCTGTGGCTGTGCTGTGCGGAGGGGTCGACAGCTGCCAGCAGCTCCGAGCAGGTCATAATCTTAATCCATTCCAGGATCCAAGCCACCCCCAACAATCAACATGTTCGCCCAACTCATCGTCCTTTTGGCCGTGGTAAGTCCTTTTGTCTTTGTTTTGTTTATTGTCTTGAGCTTTGGAGAAGCGGAGAATATTTTTTTGAAATACCATATCTGTGTATCCGTACTTCATGTGATTGATTTAAAGTTCAATTTTTATTTTTTTCGATCCGAATTAAATCTTTCCAACCCTCATCTAATTTTATATCATGTGATTTTTTAGTTTGCCATTGCTGCCGCCAACCTCAAGCCTCGTGAGTACTACGAGGAGAAGTTCTTCAACTGGGTCCAGGAGCACAGAGTTTCTGCTGCCAATGGCGGTCACTTCGTGAAGATGCTCCAGAACTTCGCCAACAACGATGATATCATCGAGACCCACAACTCTGGCAACAACACCTTCGTTCTTGGCCACAACCAGTTCTCCCACCTTTCTCTTGAGGAGTGGAGAGAGTACGTCAAGCTCGGCCTCAGCCGCCCTGAGCAGCCTGCCTCTGAGTTCGTCCACCAGGCTCCTGCTGACCTCTCCACCCTCGCTGCCTCTGTTGACTGGGTCAGCTCTGGTGCCGTCACCGGTGTCAAGGACCAGGGCCAGTGCGGTTCTTGCTGGTCTTTCTCCACCACTGGTGCTTTGGAAGGTGCCTACAAGATCAAGTACGGCTCTTTGAAGTCCTTCTCTGAGCAGAACTTGGTTGACTGCGACACCCGCTCCAACGGTGGCTCCGACCAGGGCTGCAACGGTGGTCTCATGGACAACGCCTTCAAGTGGGTCCAGAAGAACGGTGGTATCTGCTACGAGGCTGACTATCCTTACACCTCCGGCACCACCAAGAAGGCCGGCACCTGCAACCAGAGCAGCTGCACCAAGGACGCCAAGGTTGCCCCTGGTTCCTACACTGATGTCGCCAAGAACTCCGACTCTGCTTTGATCTCTGCCCTCAACAAGCAGCCCGTCTCTGTCGCCATCGAGGCTGACCAGTCTGCCTTCCAGCTCTACAAGTCCGGTGTCTTCACCGCTGCTTGCGGCACCAACCTCGATCACGGTGTGTTGGCCGTCGGCTACGGCACTGACAGCAGCTCTGGCCTCGACTTCTACAAGGTCAAGAACTCCTGGGGCACCTCTTGGGGTGAGAGCGGCTACATCCGCCTCCAGCGTGGTGTCAGCCAGAAGCAGGGCCAGTGCGGTATCCTCTCCGGTCCTCCTTCTTACCCCAACCTCTAAATGTATGACCCGACTCAACACACATTAGTGTGGCCTGGAAATCAGATAGTCCAACAAGCAGATTGAGAGACAAGTTCTACTCATATATCATTTAGGCCATCTAGGTATACAACAGCTCTTTTGTATGCTCAGTAATTGGTACATTTATATAAGAGTAAAGCTGTTACGTCTCCAACAAACAATCTATTGGCCTTGTCTTCCCTAGATTCAGCAATTTAGCTGGTTGGGTCTGTTGCAGACCAGACCAACTGCATCAGTCAATCAGAGAGGATTGAAGAGTGAGCCACAGACCTTCAACATCCGAGACATCTCCCTCCCGCGAGTGTCATTAACACCCTCCAGCTGTATATCAAATGCTAGGAGCGATTTGGCAGCAGGCATTCAAGAAACGCACGCCTCTGCTGGACAGCATCGCTCCACATGGACCAGGAGGTAGTGCTGGGCAGTATACCTTCTTCGATCTGCTCTGTGTTGGCTTAGGAGCGACTGTGGGCAGTGGCATCTTTGTCGTAGCAGGTCAAGTAGCTCATGAAACCGCTGGTCCCGCGGTCATCTTGTCCTGGTGTCTGGCAGGGCTGGCCTGCTGTCTCTCTGCGCTGGCCTACGCGGAGCTGACCTGCCGCTGGCCCTCTGCTGGCTCTTCCTATACCTTCGTCTATGCTACACTAGGAGAGTGGCTAGCTGTGCTCACTGCTCTCTCCCTCACCTTGGAATGCGGTATATCCGGTGCTGCCGTGGCGAGAAGTTGGGGAGCGAAAGTTGCCGCACTACTTCACCCAGCCACTACTACCACCATCACCGCACAGGACTTACCCTACGAGGACCAAGGGTTCAACCTCTATGCCGCATTGCTGCAGCTAGGAGTGGTCTTGTTGTTTGCCTGTGGTGTAGGAGTCAGTCGTCTGGCAGTCAACTGGCTAGCAATTGCCAAGGCTGCCGTCGTGTTACTGCTTCTCAGCGGGGGATTAGTCTATTACCAACCTACTAATCTACACCCTTTCACTCCATATGGTATGAAAGGAGTGATGAAAGGTGCTACGACTTGTTTCTTTGGTTTCATTGGCTATGACGAGGTCTGTTGTCTGGCGCAAGAGACAGCCGACCCTCGCCGCCTTCTACCCGCTGCTATCTTTGCTACCATCTTCTCTGCAGCTTTTCTCTATTCATTAGCCTCATTAGCATTAGTTGGTATGACATATTATGAGGATATTGACTCACAAAATAGTTTTTACTCAGCATTTCGATCTGTTCATGAGCCAACACTTGCAACTTGTGTGGCTGTGGGAGAGCTGGCGACTATGCCTTTGGTTGTCATGGCCTCCTTCTTACCACAGCCTCGATTGCTGTATGCTCTTGGTAGGGACAAACTAGCCCCAGCCTTTCTAGCCAACACTGATATGACAGCGGGAGTGTTGTTGTCCGGGGCAGTCTGTGTGGTTGTCGCAGCATTCGTACCGTACGCCACTTTGAACAATCTGGTGAGTGGAGGAGTATTACTCTCCTTTAATCTCACCAATATTGCTCTCATCTTGTTGCGATTAAATCGTCATCGTGAGGGTGAGACTATTGAGAAGAAGTCGTGGTCGCTGTGTGAGCAGTTGATATCTCTCTATGTCATACTCTGTTGTCTCACTGCAGTAGCATTGAAACTCTATTTTGATGGCAGTTATCACACAGTGACATTAGTTACTTCTGTGTGTGGACTAATCTTGCTGGCAACTATTGCAGTGGTAATGTTCTATTTCTGTCCAGCAGTGCCAAGTGATCACAATTACACCACGCAGAGCACAGCTGCTCTGGACCAGTTGGATAGCATGATATCGCCGGCTTTCCATACGCCTGGTGTTCCCTTTGTCCCTCTGTTGGCCATCTTCCTCAACACCTACCTCATCGTGCAGCTCAGCTCGGCAGAGTTGCTGTCCATGACGGGTCTCTTCCTTCTGACCTCTTTCCTTTATGTAGTTATGTTGTACTTTCGGTTGCGAGGAGATGGTTCAGCAAGCGATAGTACAATGCCTAACTATGGGGCCTGTGTCGATAAGGTCAAACAAGCCGGGGTTACAGCATCGTATGAACTGATACCCATCTCTGAGAAATAGTCTCTTTGTTCTATATGTACACTGTGGTCTGATTAGTTTGCTGTTAATAGCTATTATCTTAATACCACAACTAAAAACGAATAAGGATATACAGTACTACAGTAGCTATTTGGCTAACCAAGATGTGAGCTTCGAAGACGAGGCATGTTGCTGAGATCCAGACCGACTCTTCTTTCGCGGTTGAGATGGCATGGCTGCTGCTTTATCTTTTGTTGAGAAGGGTTGGAAGAACGATGCTTGTAACATTTCTTGTTGGATCTCGGGAGGTAACTCAGCAAAGGCATCAAGATCCACGTCCTTCAACTGTCTCTTAGCCAATGCGAGGAGATTGGATGTCTCAAGGGAAGGCTTCCTCTCATCTGCAGTACCGACTGAGAGGGTTGTAACTTCATCATCTTCACCTTCACTGGTTATTAGTGGTTGCATTACAGAGGAAGAGCTCACCTCTCCCTCTTCACCATCACTTTGATTGTCCTGCCCTGAGTAAGTAGCTTGAGACTCTTTACTTATGAATGCTTGGCAAGAGAGATCACTGCTAGAAGAACTAGATTTGGGCTGCAGGAAGGCAGCGATAGATCGTTTGCCCACCTCCATTTTGTCAAACGACGTCGCAGACAAGCCTAGCGAAGTGATGCCCCAAGCGGTCCGCTCCTTTTGTTTGAGCGCCTGCACTCGAGGATTCTCTTGCAATGCACGTTGTAATAAGGAAAGAGCGATAGAGGCGATAGAGGAGGGCATTGGACGAGGAGGCATTCTAGCCACTTTGCTAAGAGAAACCCCCTGTCCTCGCCACCAATTGTCCTCCTTCGAGAAGACCTTCTTCATCGAAACTCCCTCCTCGAAAAATCGAAGACTGAAGCCAAGGTGAAGTTGTCTTGCTCGTCGATTATGCTGAGCTTCATCATCCTCTATCCGTTGAGTCAGCTCTCCAGCTAATTCAACCAACCACTTCAACACTGTCCCATCCGATAAATGCGGTGGTAAGAGAATGTTGGTCGAGCGGAAAGATTTCGAACAACCAATGGAAATCGGCAATGCTCGATCTTGAACGGCTTCATGATCGACACCATGCGCCTTCTGAATGATCCAGTCAGTGGTTTCCAATCCAAAGACCTCCACCAACTCTGCTCGGGGGATCTCCCGCACATCACTAAGAGTTTGCACGTGCTCGCCAAAGTGCTCTGCGATTTGTGCACCTAATTTACCACCAAACCCTTGTATTCGCGTATAAGGCAAGTCTTTGATGAGTAAAGCTACCATAGCATGAGGTACAAGGGTCTGCTTGTTCGGCTTATGCATGCCAGAGCCCAGCTTGGCTAACATCTTATTATGAGCAATCCCTGCTGAGCAAGTGAATCCCAGCTTGTCAAATACGTCCGCTCGAAGCTGCCGTGCTAATTCTGCACCACAAATCAGCAGCAAATCATCCATTGTCCATGCAGTACCTGGTCGATCAAACCAGCCTTGCTGTCCCTCTTCTCCTTCCACTGGCTGCACGCCCTGGGCACTGTGACCATTCCGAATCATGTCCTTAGTCATCCTCAACTCTTTCTCATCCTGCCCAGCGATGACAGTTGGCAGAGATTGTAAAGTAGACATGAGACTGGTCAGTAGCTGCGAGGAGGTTTGATAGGAGGCCAGCAATCGCTTTGCTTCCGCTGTCAAGTCCAGATAGACCTCATCGATGGAGGCTCTCTCTATGGTGATGGAAGGATATCTCTCCCCCAATACCTAGAAGAGCATCAAGTATGAGGAAGGCACTAAGAAGTGAATGACAATGTCGCTTACTTTAAGAATACGAGCTGAAGCATCACGATAGATTGTGAGGTCAGCTTTACCGTGTGAGGTGGGCACCTGGACGAGGATCATCTCCTCACAAACCTGTCAACGTCATCATCATCATCATCATCATCATCATCATCATCACCATCAACATGAGACAGGCAAGAGAGGGACTAGGAGAGACTGAAAGAAGACCACACAAAGTTCTTCAATCGTATCTTTCAGTCTTTTCAAATGTGTAATTTCAGTTTTCACCTTCTTCGCTTCAGCTCCTCTCATAATGCGCTTCACTCCCTTGGCTCGTGCCTCATAGCTCACAGCAATGATGCTGCCATTGTCCACCACTCGATTCTCAGAAGGAGAGAGAGACTTAAGGTCGCCGAAGGGATTATCTTACCCAACATGGAACATGTCGAATGAGCAAAGCCGTCTCACATGGTTGGTAGTAGTTAGACTTACATTGTACGACCGCCACAGCCTTTCCATTCAAAGATGAGTTCAGACTGCGCTCTACCTGTACGTAGAAGCAGTCTAGGTCAATGTGTGCCACCACTCTTTCCAGAGAGGAAGAAGACGAATAGCTGCTGGTGGCTGGGATGGCAGAAGGCGCTATGGCCTTTGATTCGCCTATAGGATGGTTTTGAGGGAAAGAGCAAGTGAAGGTTTCAAGACCACCACCATCATCATCATCATCATCATCCAAGCATTCCATGACGAACTCTCCACTCCCACAGACCAACACAACACACCTCCCCAATCCCGCAGACCACCTCCAGACTGCCAGATTTGAGTCTGGCTCCGAAGCCGTTTCGAAACTGGCTGTTGCTGACGATCATATTTTTATATCTGGAATGAGCCAGTCTTCTAAGAACACTTCACAATCTCTCTCTGTGCTGCGAGCTGCAGCCAGTCAAGTGGCAGCAGAGGAGCAGGAGGTGGGGGTGGATGGCATGCTGCGTGCTGCCGACGAGATTGCCAATGAACGTGGTCTCTCCTCTCCTCTTCGTAAATCACCAGAGAGAGCCGATAGTAGTCACGGAGGAGGAGGAGGAGGAAGAAGTGACTACATGCAGCAAGAGAATGATTCAAGCCGAGGCAATGTCATCCCTCGCTTCAGCCCTCGCTTAGCAGATATTGATGACCATGTAGCCGCCTCTGTGCTGCAGGCAAAAGCGCAGGCTCAGTCTCGAGCACAAGCAGATGCCGAAGAAGACACCTTCGCTCTCATGAGGGAAATGAAGATTGAGCCCAAGGTCTCTGCCACGGTTGGCTTTGCAGACGATGTGCAGGCCTTGCTCGACCATGTTGCTGTGAGCAAAGGCCCTCCTCTCGCAGCAACGGAGCCCATCCCCATTAGTCGACCTCCCAGGCCTGCCAATGCAGCCACCACCACGTCAGTGTCGTCCTCATCCTCCTCTGCTGTCCGCGAGCGCTACAAGAAGCGCTTGGAGCAGTCCCTGCATAACAAGTCTTTGCAGTCTCTGGGTCACGCTTCTCACAGTGCTAGTCTGTATTCTGAACCTGCGGAAGTTGCTCTGCGACTGAGTCTCGCAGATGACAGACCCTATGCAGACCACATTAGACGAGCCTTTCGCAACGAGATCGAGGAGACGCTCTTTAGAAGCACTTTCGTGATCCACAAATCTGGGAGCTCTGTCAGCTCTGAGAAGACGAGGAAGTCAAAGCAGGAGTACCAAAAGATGAGAAAGACTGCTGACCGCCTCTCTGCGCCAGCTCAGAAGGAACCTTCTGCCTGGGAGAGGAAAGCAGACAAAACCCTTCGCTACAGCACTTTTGAGGAGGCGAAAGAATGCACTTTCCGTCCTCGTCTCAATGGCCGCAAGAATGAAAGGCGTGACCGCAATGATGACGAAGCCAAAGAGGATCCAAAGTCTTCCTTCATTTCCAGGTAAAGAGATTCCTCAACTCTAGCCATACTGTAGATTAAGGTATTCATATCAAACATGGGTGACATAACACAGACAAGAGGCAGAAGAGCGCAATCGTCGAGAGGAGCTGACCTTTATGATGGGGAAGCAGAACTATGACGCGAAGGTTGACAAGAAGATTTGCCCGCGATGCGGTGCCAAGCAGTCGTACGATGAGGTGCGAGAGAAGCGCAAGATCTGCCCCAACTGCAATGTGGAGTATTGCAACGCTCTCACTTGGGCGAAGGTGCGCAATCGCTTCTGGAAGAAGTGCAACGACTATGCCAAGCGAGTGAATCAGCACCGCGAGGAGATCTTGCAGCAGATCGAGGACGACTTCCTCTACACCGTCAAGAAAGTCGTCAACGAGGAAGGCAAAGTGGTGGAGATCAAAACACCTCGTCGACGAGTGTTAACAAGTTTCGAGGAAGAAGAGTTTTTCGAGAGAATTGAGTCAAAACTGGCTTTGAAGAAAGAGCGCCTGCAGCAGCTGGAGAAGGAGATTTACGAAGAGAAATGCACTTTCCACCCCTCTGTGAAGGAGTACAAAGATCCTAGTCGCTATGAGGAAGACGATCTGTCAACGTATAGTGATGACGATAAGAATGTGGTGCAGGCTTTTCTGACGAGGTATGAGGAGGACATGGCTCATCGCAGAGAAGTCATGCCTCAGCGCTACATGCCCCTCGGCTCTGCTCGCAAGGCATGGGAAGAAGAGATTGCCCCCTTCAAAGTCTAGTGATATATTGGCACTTCGTAGTGTGTTCGTGCCCACTAGTGTTGCCTAGATAAGCACCAGTATAGTAGATAGTAAATGTATGATAGATAATTGTAAATGATGTAGTTGGGGAGAGGGAGAAGACAGAAAAGTAACAATTATGGATATTTTTCTCATAAAATCAAAACTAGAGGTTTAAGTTCGTTATATAACTCGCTAATTGAGGGTTCTCCTGGCAGGTGGTGTCAAGTGCAGTGAGGCAGTGCAGCAGTAGTCCCACAGTACAGCTTGATGGTGAGCTGCTGGTTCTTCCCAGGTATCGCAGAGAGTGACATGAACGACCATATCTGTCATGCACTTATGGTCTATCCTGTGCTCGAGCCTCCTCCTCAAAACTGTCAGAAGAGGAGGAAGCGCAACGAGTCTGACGAGTCTCAAAGCGAGGACTGGAACCTCACAGGTTGACCCTCACCTCACTAACCCTTTGCTTGCTGACTGACACTATGACTTGACTGGTCGTAGATGTTGACTGGAAGACAGTCTTTGACGAGGTCCCTGTCTCTTCTTCCTCTTCTCCTAGCATCACAGCCTTCTCCTATGAAGCTGAGCCTTCGATGGCCTCTATTGTCGCGGAACTACTCCTGTCTCCCTCGCCAGTGGTCACTGACTTGGTGCTGACGGAGGAGGGACGGTCCTTTCTCCAGCGACAACGCCAGCAAGAGCAGGAGGAGGAGGAGGAGGAGGAGGTGGGTAGCAGGCTGCTACCCCATAGCGTAGACCTCACACTGCCACCAAAACGACGAGTCCGTCGCCTCAATCACTCACCTTTCCCAAAGATTCCCCGCCATGATCTCCGCCGCAAGCTGTCTCTAATGTTCGTCAATGTGATCAACTCGTTCGACCTTCGCCTCATGCGATCCTTCTACGAAGACTTCTGCCTCCCTTCCTGCCACTACATCGACTGCGTGGAGGACCATGGGATTAGTACAGGAGAGATCTTCCGTGGGATAAAGCCTATCAAAGTGCAGGGCCTGACCAACTTGCTCGCCCTCATCGAAGGCTCCGCTGAGGCCACACCAGACGTTACCTTCCGACTCAACCACTCCTACATCAACCAGCAAGTAGACCATCCAGGAAGTCGTTTGGTCATGGAGATGACGTCCTACGTGACGATTGCCAAGCATGGCATCGTGGCGGTGGAATGCAAAGAGAAGAAGCGCCACCTCGTGCCCGCTTTCCTCGTCAACGAACTGGTCAAGGCAGGGAAGATCAAGCGAGGAAGCATGAACATTGACCACCATCCTCTTGATGCCAAGAGCTTCCAGTTGAAAGTGGAGGGCTCGACTATCTTCTGGCTGGACAACAACCATCGCATCTATCGCATAGAAGTGCAGGGAAATGTACAAGTTTGCGGCATCCTCGACTAGACAGACTGACTGACTGTTCTATCTGCTCTTGATGGTCTCACTGTGTGCGTGAGGTAGACTAGCTCCTGGCTGATTAGTGTTAACTAGCTACTGTAACTAACGGCTAGTCTAGCAAACAGTTACTGTAGCTAGTCTAGGTGTACAGTTTGTGTTACAGAAGTTACAGAAGTTGTAACAATAGTTGATAATTGATCAATCGTAAGAATTCGTTTTGATGAATTTTATTGTCCGGAATTGTTGGTAGATTGAATGTAGTAGACTAATCGTAATCACTCCCTAATGTTCAAATAATACCAGGTTTTACCAAGGGTTTTACCACATGGTTTTGCCATGGAGTTTTACCACGGGGTGTCAATTCTATTTTACCATGTTTTCCCTCACCTGGTCACATGGATTTGCTTTAGCGGAATGGAAGACGAAGCGAAAGACGACGTGCTCGACTACAGCCAGGAAGAAGCAGTCTGTGACGATGAGGATTTCGATGAAAGTGAGGAGGTGGTGGAGGACGAGGGAATAGAAGAGTCTGTTCTGCGCGATGAGGAGGAGGAGGTGGAGGAGGTGGGGGAGGAGGAGGAGGCCCCGCTCCCTCTGCCTACCTTGCTGTCAGACAAAACTGCTTTACAAGCCATCCTGCGCCAGGTAGTACCTACCCCCTCCTCCTGCTCCTCCTCCTCCTCCTCCCTCACCCTCTAACCTCTGTTGACTAGACGCTGAAGGAAGTCGAGGGGCTGGAGGAGGAGTGCACGGTCTTGATGGAGATCCTCCTGCGCAAGAAGTTCAAAACTCTCTCAGAGGCGCGGCCACTCTTCACGAAAGACCGCAGGAAGCGCAAGTAAGACCTCCTCCTCCTCCTCCTCCTCCTGCTGCTAACTGCTGTGCTCTTGCTCTCTGTGGTGTGACTAGATCGGAGGGTACGCCTGCTGCACGAGGAAGTGCGAAGAAGGCCAAGAGTCTCTCCCTGCTCTCCTCCCCTCCTCCTCCTCCTGCTCCTACACCATCCCTCTGACCCCCTCCTCCTCCCCCTCCCTCTCTCTTGTACATAAGCTATTCTATAGTCTAGTCTAGTCTAGTCTAGTCTGCCTTCACTCTCTTGGTCGCAACTCATCTCATCTCTCTGGGCCATCTGACCGCTTCATACCGCGTACAGCACTTGTAGTGATCACAGTGGTAGAAGTAGAAGTAGAGGTAGTGGTGGTAGCGGTAGAGAAGGTGGGGTATAGTGTAATTGTGTAATTCATTAGCACTGAAGTCTAGAGTCAGTCTGGAGGTTTAGGATTCTGGACTAGTATACCTCTAGTGTACATACAGTGGCATACAGCAGCAGTAAGTCAGAGGGACTAGTGTTAGGCTAGTCTACCTTATCAGAGAGAGCTTCGAAGAGAAGGACGAGCACGATGACGACCCTTGCTAAGAGCCTTCCAGTCGATCTCCTCTTCTCCCTCCTCCTCCTCCTGCTGCTCCTCCTCCTGCTCCTCCTCCAGTGGCTGCAGTCCATAACGACGAGGTCCAGCGAGGATGCGTACCGCCGTGCTGACCACTTCCTTCTCCTCTGAGGAGGTGTAGAAGTCCTCTGCCTCGCCTTCGCTCTCTGCGAGAGAGAGGCCGTGCTGGTGTAGGCGGAGGAGGAGGTGGAGGAGGGAGGACGGGACCTGTGCCTTCATGCGGAGGTAGTGCGGGTAGGTCGTCTGCTCGTGCACAATGCCCGCCTCGTAGATCCAAGAGATGAGCCGTGCTGCCTCAGCGTGGTGGAGGACGACGTCGATGAAGGGGCGCGAGGTATCTCTCAGGAGGTGGAGGAGGAGGAGCGAGCGGAGGGTATCTAGACCTTTCCCTGTCTTGGCGCTCATCAGCACAGCCGAGGAAGAGGAATTGGTGATGGAGGAAGAGAGCGCTTCGAGGTCTTCCGCTGTGAGAAGATCAGCTTTGTTGTAGACTGTGATCACTGCCTTCCTCCTCCTCCTCCTGCTACTGCTAGTACTAGAGCTACTGCTAGTACTGACGTCTTCTCTTAGTATCTCTTCCTCGACTCCCTCCTCCTCCTCCTCCTCCATGACGATGTCGCTGTTCTCAGTCAAGAGATCGAGTGAATCCAATTCCGATAGCACTGCCGCCTCTTGCTTCCGCCAATTAGGCGCTGAGACATCTACTACATGCTACAACACACACACACACACACACAATGCACACAGTCAACACGGTTAGCATCAGAAGCATCACTCGCAGCTGTTGGTCTACAGTGTTGGTCTACATGAGGTAGACTAGACTAGACTAGTCTTACCAGCAACAGGTCTGCCTCTCCGATTTCCTCCAGCGTCGCTCTACAACCAACAAAAGAGAATGACTATGACTACTTGTACAACACGACAAATGCCATATCAAGGGTAGCAACCTGAACGCTGCCACCAGGTGAGTGGGTAGCTTCTGCACAAAGCCCACAGTGTCAGTCATGAGGATATCGGGCAGTCGCTGCGTCTTCTGCTCTTGCTCTTCACCATCATCATCATCGTTGTTGCTGTCTCGCGTAAGTGTTTCTTTGTGAGTGAGACAGGCGCCAGGCACCAGGCGAGTGCTGGGGTCCAGAGTGGCGAAGACCATGTCCGCCACGAATACCTTCTTGCCTTCCTCCGCCTCCTCCTCAGCACTACGCCATTCCTGGTAGTCTCCACGTCGTTGAGCGATGCGCTGTGCTTGGGGACTCCCACTGACTGCTGCAGTATTGGCTGTGGGGGAAGAGTCGAGCTGCTCTGACGTGGTGGACGAGGTGAAGGCATTGAGCAAGGTGCTCTTGCCACTGTTCGTGTACCCCTAGACAGACATTGAGAAGTGGCAGCAATAAGAAGAGCAAGCAAGAGGAGGAGGAGGAGGAGGGAGACGAACCACGATGGCAAGGACAGGCAAGCCCAAGCCTCTGCGCCGCTGACGATGTCTCGAGCGATGCCCACGCACTTCTTCAATTTCCCTGCAGTTTGTATGCAGAGATGTATAAGAGATGGCAGTGAGTCTGCTGCAGTGGAGGAGTAGGAGTAGGAGGAGGAGGTTTACTTCTTTAGCGCTGCGATCTGTTTCTTCATCTGGCGGCGATCGCTTTCCAATTGTTTCTCTCCTGGACCTCTCAGACCCACGCCTCCATTACTACGACCTACGACACATATCCACTATGAGGATAGAGATGAAGAAGGCAATAGAAGACGAAGAAGACCAACACAACCTTTAGATCCAGAGGACTGCCTCTCGAGGTGGGACCACATGTTAGTGAGACGAGGCAGACGATAGCTGAGCAACGCCAACTCCACTTGTAACTGACCTATTCACAGTCCATATAGATCAGCACACTACAGAGTAAGGTGTGCTATGTGTGTGTTAGGGGGGGGGGGGGGGGGGGGGGTGTTTTTTTTTTTTTTGTTTGGGGGGGGTGGGGGGGAGGTACTAAAAAAAAACCTCGGGTGTGAATCCCTTCTCATAAAAAAACA
>VKHL01000030.1:0-45409 GCA_015146655.1 Ochromonas danica
CAATCTCGATGGCTGGAATTGGACTTCGACCTCACACTTCAAAGAATTCAGCCACGGAAGTGGGCATATGCCCAATGCCATGCTCCCCAGATTTTGGTCGATATATCATCAGCCACAACAAAACACCCCCACATATGCTATATCATTGGAAAGCTTCAGAACATTATCTATTGATTGATAATGTTGTGGAAGCAAGAATCGACACCAAACTGGTGAAAATGGGTTTTAAAGTCAACTTTGCTGAAAAGCAAAGTCGCAAAAAACCCGTTGGGGTGACGGATTTTTTGACGAAACGGATGTGGAACATGTCGTCTCATCACATCAACTGAGCAGTTTGGAGTCAGCACTTCCATCATATTTCTTTATATCGAATGTCTGGTTTACCTGTAGTTTCATTGGACGAGGAGATTCAGTTCCTCAAGTCTGTTGTCATTCCATCTTTTGCTCCAAGGTTGAAGTTCGGTTTCGACGAAGAGAAAAGATCAGAATGGATGAAACTCAAGGCGGAGAGATATTTAACTAAAGAGAAGGCAGATGAGTTCATGGATATATTCAGTACTATTTCTACTTTGGAGAAGGCTGAGGAGAAGCTGTTGCTGTTGGAAGCAAAACAAGAAAGGCAGCAACATTCTGCAGCTGGAGGTAAATTCTAATTAGATTAATGTATAGTGCTGTCAATGTTCCTGAATTTTATTTCCATGTCTGATTTTCGAATTTCTATTAGGACCTGTGCCTCCACCACCTCCACCACCACAAATTGAAAAGTTATACGAGCCGAGCGTTGCACCGTCAAGTGTCAAGTCTGAAGACATAAAAGACAATCAGCTCGATGACGCGTATTACTCTCCGTGTGCTAATATATTCTCGTTGATTGCACATCGCCTTGCTTATCAAATCCTCCCAAATGTCCAAAGTGATCGATTGATGGATCAAATCAAAATGACTCTCTCAGATTTGAAGGTTGCCATGGTTGGCAGCGATCCGCTCGGATACTGCAGTCAGAAACATATGAAGGAGGAAGGCATAACGTCATTGTTTGCTGCCAACATCTCCAGATGCTTCTCCGAGTTCTGTCGCTTGAAGGGACTGGGCAAGGAAATGGAAGACCGCGTGTCCATAATGCACCAGAGCATGTTGAACACGAAAGCTGGCAAGGGGGGCATGGACATCGGTTTATTCTATCGTTTTTTGCAGACGGACAAGGAGTTTGTTCATCGCGGCTCCACGGCTCTTTTTCCTCTTCTGTTCATAGAATTCACCAAGACAGCAACCATGAGCATCGACAAGAAACTTCCACAGGCCGCTCTGTACGCCAATCACTTGTTTAGACTGATGGACTTTGATAAGTTTCTGACTTGGGTGCCGCTGCTCGGCATCGTGATGTCCGAGAATGAGATGCTGTTCAGATTGTACTCACCTTCTGTGGTGGAGAACAAATGGAAGATAGCGGAGGTCGACGTCATGAGATGCGCGGTGTCTACTAAGAGTATTGAGAGACTCTTGCATATTATGGTGGAATGGACGGTGCAATGTACACAGTTTCTGTGCTCACCAACCGCAGCGTCGCCGATGAAGAATGATCACTTGCTTCTCCGCAAACACTGCAACGTGGTTATGTTGGGCAAGAAGATCTTCAAATCCTTCGACTACAGAGAAATTTCACAGCGATCGTATGTCCACGCGACTCATCGTCGTGATTCAGTGCACTACCACAAGAGCGACCTCGCAGGCATGGAGCTGGTTGTGGACTGGACTTCGGACAGCAACCCACAGGACAGCCTGCAGATCATCAGCTACGACTTGGTGCCCGGTGTCCACTACCCTTCCATCGTGGGTCACTTGATTCTGGTGATGAGAAAGATGGCTCAGTTGCACTCAGAGGGCATCGTGCACGGTGATCTTCGCTTCTCCAACATCGTGTTCTCCGATGCGAGTGACGCAACGGTGGCAAGCACCATCATCGACTTCGACCACAGCGGACTCGCCGACGAGAAGATCTATCCGCCGCGATTCAACCCCGACATCACCGACGGATTTCGACATGCAGGGGCGCGCGCGAACGAATTTCTCCGCCCGGAACACGACATCGCTGCGCTCCAGTGGATGTGCGCGCAATATCGCCCTAAGAATGTTGATCTGAGAGAAACGTGGTCGTCGTGCGTGAGTGAGCTGGTGGACGGTATACTGGGTGTCGCTGACCGCCTTGCAGCGCACCAATTCGAAGCGCTGGAGCCGGTGGACAAGAGCATGGTGGTCAGCGTGGGCATCAGAGGGACCGGCAGTCCGGACACCAAGCGAACTCACTACACATAACTTATTAGACGTGTCGCTCTCTTTGGTTGTTGTTGGACTGTTGTTGTTTTATGATATGATTGGTGTAACTTTTTAAAATGAAATGGGATATTTGCTTTTTGTTTGTGGTGGCTTTCGTTTTTGCAATACAATGCAATGATGAAGCGCTTTTAGGTGGGGACTTCTTGTCAGATCGTACCTGTATGATTGACTATTTGGTCTCCGACTTCAATGAGAGTGCTCATCTTCCCTGTGCCAGGCTACAAACCAAAATCATGATAATGTTAGAAAAGCAGCATAGAATGATAGTGCAGGAAGAAGAAGGAAGTGTCTCACAGGTCCATGGATGATACCAAGTAAAGGAGAATCTAAACAAAGTGCAATTGCTTCTTGTTGGGAAAGCTTTAGGTGGAATGAGATAGGACAAATCGTCTCTCACTGTGCTTGAAGAGAAGCGCAGCGGGACTCGAGGCTTTCTTCCCAGCCAACTGGTCCAGTGCCTGCATCATCTTCTCATGAGTCTTCTCTGAGGACCGTTTGTCTAGTCGTAGTCCTTGTCCTCCTAGACCTTCTTCAACCTCATCAACAATAATCTCTATAGTGTACTGAGAGATCTTTCGAACTACCCCATAAACCTCTGCCTCGTCATCCTCTTCCTCATCCTCTCCTTCTTTCATATTACCATTCTTCTCGTTCTTATTATTCTTCTTATTATTATTCCTATGACTATTAGAGAGAGAGACTTCATCTCCTACTTTAAATCCACTAGGTAAAGGAACTTTCCCAGTCTTTTGTAAAGTAATGGCAGATCGTCCAAAGAGAGCATTGCTAATAGCCACTACTTCCAGAGAGAGAAGAGATAGTCCCTCCACTTCACACACTTTGGCAGAAAGTGAAAAGATACGATCTTTCAGTTGATGACCTTCTTCTTCAAGTTCTAAGTTAAGTAATTCCTTTTGCTCTTTAATCCACTGTATTAGATTATCCTCTTGAAGACTCGTCATTCGAATCCTATAGAGAGATAGAGAGAAAGGGAGAGATAGACAGAGGGTGAGATAGAGAAGATGGTATTAATTCTACTGCCTTACTCTCTATTGATCAAAGATGCCCAGACCAATTTTCTTGTTTTTTGTTTGAGATGAAGGTGTCGGAACTTATTAAGTTAATGAAAGGCTAAAATGCCAGAATCTGGGTCCTACCTGACCCTCTGCTGCTGATCCATCTCAACATTTGAAACAAGTATAGTTCATCTATAGTTACCCTCAGCAGTTTGGCTAACAGCAGTTTTCTAGCACTACCGTTGACAGACACACAGAGAGAGAGAAATATAGTAGATGGGAAACAGTGTGACCAAAAAGTTTGATGTTCCTAAAGAACATACCGCCACAGCAGGTCATTTGCAATTATGGAAGATCTGGCCTGGGAAAAGCAAAGATTCATCTGGACAGGCTGTCTCGATTTGGGTCTTTGATAAAGCAGAATTACCTAAACGTAAGACTACCACAGGAACCACACCTTATACTGATAAAGTAGTGGTAGAACAAATTTATCAGATAATGAGAAAAGATATGATGACAATCAAAGAAATGCATCCCTCAGCTAGTGTCTTGAATAGTCTAGAGGTCAGCCCCCCTTCCATGTTATCAATATTACCTCTAACCTTAATCTCTCTATTAGGTCATCGAAGACTCTAAGTCCACCTTAGTCTTCACCACAGAGAGAATTGTCTGTTCTCTGGCTGATCTTTTGGGAGAGTTTGAACAAGTCCCTGGTGGACATGCTATACATTCTGATTTCTTTGATCAAAATGGACTATTCTCAGAAATAGAGATTTCTCGAGCTTTTCTTTTACTTTCTCAAGGCATTCAATACCTTCACAATGTACAACGAAGACTTCATCTTAATATCTCTCCTGAGAGTGTAGTTATTACTGCAGCAGGTTGTTGGAAACTTTGTGGTTTTGGATTTAGCTTAGATTTTGCTCAAGGAGACTTACAACGAATAGCTTCCCCTTATTTCTTGAAGAGCAATAACAAAGAAGTGAGATTGGAACCAGATCTTCGATTTTGTGCTCCTGAATGTACAGATGGAGGGTTTAATCCGCCTGGAACTCGTTTTCTTACACCTGCTAGTGATGCTTTCTCTTTGGGTTTGATGTTCTATGAAGTGTACCGATACAATCTCAGAATGTCTCCTCATGATCGCTTTTCTTATCGTCCCACTGTCCCTATTTCAGGAAATGATGCCAACCAACACATTATGGCGTTGGATACCTTGCGATCAGCTGATTATTCTTTCCTTCCAAATGGCATTGACTCTGTCATTGGTGGTCTGCTGCAGATGAATGTGCAAGTTCGTTCAACCATAACAGATGTTGTGAATAATCCCTTCTTTGCTATGGGAGCACAGGCTGTTATCAACACATTGGAAAGTATTCACTCCAAAGATATTGGTACTCAGTCATCTCAACTCATTTCTCTTGAGAAGCAAATTGCCGACTTCCCCATTCGAGTTTTGAAATTTATTGTCTTGCCGACTGTGGGTCAACTGTGTTTATCTCAGCCAGCATTGTGGGAGTTCTCACTACCATTGCACGAGACTCTTTCAAAAGCAATGACCATTGACCAATACAAGCCTATTGCTGCACCATATATAGCTGCGGGTTTGGCAGTCACAACTCCTCCTGAAACAGTGCAATCATTCCTTTGGCATATCAAGTTCATTGCCAACACTTTCGACACAATATTCTTTCAGACTCATGCAACCAACCTCTTTTGTACTGCCTTAGACAGAGCCAATAATTTCCTACAGGTAAGATGATCTTCGCCTAGTGAGACTCACCGGCTGTTTTGCTGATGTCTTGGTGGATCATAATATCGTTATTAGAATACTGCGTTTGAAACATTATGGGACAATGAGCTGATTGTTAAATTTGACGGACCCCCTTTAGCTGACAAGCTCATTCCCGAACTATGCAAAGAAGCGTGCAAGAATCCTGATCCCAACACCAAGATCCAGGCCCTCTTTGTCATGTCTCTCTTCACTCACAAACTTGATCAGAAGTATATCGCTGCAAATATTCTTCCTTCTCTCAAGTACATCACGGATAATGATCGCACACCCATGGTTGCTATGCATGTTGTTGGTTGTTATGAAACTATCGCTGATGCTCTGGGAGCTGAGTACATTGCTTCCTTTGTGTTGCCTTCGGTCTTGCCTATGTTGGTAGAAAAGACCATGAGCAAAGCACAATTTGAAACAGTCGTCGATTTAGTAAAATCGTTATTGCGTCGTATCACAGACATTCGTACCAAGGAGCTTGCTATGGAATCCATTTCCTTCGCCGAAAACGCTCATAAGAACCAGATCGATCCATTTGGACAAGCGAAATCTATGCTTATGCTCACCCGCAGTGCCAACAAGAACGGAGGCCATGCTTCTTCCAACGAGCCACATTGGACCCCTTCTGTCCTGCCACCAGCCCCATCTGGACCCCCTCCCCCACCTCCACCTGGCTCAGCTCCTCCCCCACCTCCATCAGGTCCTCCCCCACCTCTGCCGCCGGGGGCCCCTCCAGTTACCTCTCCTCCACAATCTCTTCCTGTCCCATCCCCATCAGCGGCCTTTGCTGCGGGTAATGCAGCCTTTTATAACGCAATGGCGAAGTCCGCCGCTCCTGTTGCTCCACAGTCCACCTTCACGAGCGCTTTTGCTGCGAACCAAGCAGCTGCTTCTACTGCTGCTTCTACTGCTGCCACGATAACCCCTCCGGTTCCGCCAATCCCATCCGCTGCCGTGAACACATCATCTGTTCCATCAGTACCAAACAGTGCCGCCACTACTGCCGCCTCAACCTCTTCAATGGCTGCTAGCCCTGCAACCTCTAATAGTACTGCATCTTCTTCCACTACTACCCCTGCAAAGGCCAAATCCTCTTCTTGGTTTTCATTCAAATCAAAAGAGAAAGAGAAGGAAACTATCTATGAGCCTCCGGCAGTCCCTTCTGCTGATTTTACTGGCGGACAAAGTTCTTCTGCTTCAATTGACATGGATGATTTTATGAGCTCTTTCGCATCTAAAGCTGCCACTGGAGTTGCTGCCTCACCTGCACCGCCATCACTCCCAGTTTCGATGTCTGGTCAGTCTTCAAGCTCGACAGGGAACAAAAGCTCCTCACTCGGCGCTGCCAATACGATCGGGGGCAGTTATGGATCAATATCTACAGTCAACAAGACTATCGCAACTAATGGATCTGCGCCATCACCCGCCTTGAGCCTTGAGGAACAGCTGCGCCAAACACAAGAGCAGATCTCCAAACTGACTTCCGCACTAGGTAGTAATCAAGCTGGACAGAGTTTTCCCTCTTCTGCCGTACACAACAGTTCGTCGGCTCCATTTGGTTCAACAAATTCCAGCCAGGCAACATCGTCAGTCCCAGGATCGAGTTATGGTGCTGCAATGGGAGCTGCCAAGTATCCCGCCGCCGGAGCTGCTCCTTCAGGCTATGTTGCACCAACAATGCCTGTCATGACCAGTGGAGGCTATTCCGCGCCAACACCTCCTACGGGTGCTTATTATGGTTCTCAACCAAATGTCTCGAGTGGTGGGTATAACGCACCAGGAAATATGGCAGGATTTGGAAATATGATGTCGTCCAATTCTGCCAACAGTGCAACAACGGCATATAGGCCACCTGTCGTGGGATCTCCATATGGAAGTGCTGGAGTGCCTGCTGCAGCCGCAGTAGGAGCAATGGGCCCTTACTCAGGAGGCATGAGTGGATTTGGTAGTGCACCCAACCCTGCAGGTTCGACAGGTTATGGTGGAGTAGCTGGCGGAGGAGCGTATCCTCCTCCAGTCGTAAATCCTGGAGGTGCTCAGGGATATCAAGCTCCTGCTTATGGGTATGCGGCGCAACCGCTTCCACCCGCTATCCAAGGTCGTGTGGGTGCTTACCCTGGACAAGCCCCGAACAGTGGCTATATGCCTCCAATGCCTGCTGCACAAGGCAATCAAACTTTCCCAGCCCAAAGTAATCAGACCAGAAGCAATACCAATAATATTAATAATGCTTTCGACTTCTTGAGTTAAACTTAAGACAACATCGAGGAAGCAGTGTTCTGTGAAATAGCTGATGTTACAACCTAGATGACAGTTATATTCTCTTTTATCAATTAAATACTCTGGATGACAACTCTGTCTTCAACATAACCATCAATGGGTGTAAAGGTACCCTTCAACGGGTCCAAAGTAATCAGCTAATTAATCTAAATCCGAAGGATTGTGCACGCATCACGAGCTTGTTCAAATCTGTTTCTTGTTCAATATAATCTAAAATCTTCTTTCGAACTTCCATCAAAGAGTTGGTGGACAATAGATTGAAACATACAATTTCCATCACTTGCCATTCAAATAACTTTCTCTAATAATTCAGTGATGAAAGGAAGATCAAAGTCATTAGAAGTGCCTTTCTTAGGCTTCTTCTTCTTCTCTAATGAGTTGTTTCTATTTTTCATCACCATGACGATGACAACACACAACATACAACAAACCCAAAAGGTTCATTCATTCCAGCATAGTCTATACACCATGGTTGTATATTCCAGCCAAGATGACAGCTGGGAAGACAAGAGTCAATATAAGGGACCAAGCAGGTCTTAACATGTCGATGTCGGGTTGGGGCAAACAACGGACGTCTTCAATTTGGAGAGTTATAAATCATTATTTGTTACTTCCTTAGCTAATGTGTTGCGTTGATCTGACGAACTACAAGAACAACGATGAGAAAGAAGAGGTGAACGAACAGTTGAGAGAAGTTCTTCAAAACAAAAGAGTAAAAGACAAAAAGAGACAAAATTATTTGTCATATTTCTTGGTGTGTATCAAGTATAGTCATAGTCGTTGTCTGTCTCTGGTAGACCTTAAATATCATGAAAATGAGAGTGTTCACAGTTTTACCACTTCTCTTGGCTTTGGTATGGGGACATGAAGTCCTTGCAGAGAGAGTCAACAACTTCACTTCCCCAGATGTCCATATCTCTGGCATTGGACACAATCGCTTCTCGACACAGGAGACTCTGGGCACTTCCTCAGTCACCTTAACAGCTGACCAGTGGACTGTGTGTCCATCTTACTCCACTTCCAATACCGAATCTGCTTCTACGAATGTCTACCTTTGTTCATTCATTCTTTGCCCAGGAGAGGTAATTACCATTAACCTTTGCCAAGCAACTTCTTGTAGTGGGGACACCTACATTCGCCTCAAAGACAGCAATGGCAACCAGTACACTGCAGCAGATGATGGTTGTGGACTCTGCTCCGTGCTTACCAACTATAATCCTTCCTTATCAAGTTGTACCACAATGGAAATATGGCAAGGGTGCTACAGTAGCAATTCTTGTGGAGGAGAGTCTGCTATTTACATGTCTATCAATACGGCGTCCCCTACAATTATGCCTACCATAGCTCCAACCCAATCACCCACAATATCTCCGACACCGCTTCCAAGTTCCAGACCCTCTGGGAAACCAAGCTCTCAGCCTACCTCTCAGCCGAGCAGACAACCATCGTCGCAGCCCAGTCCTCAACCAACATCGAGTCCAACCAACCCAACTTCGGCGCCTTCCAGCCAACCCTCGCTCCGTCCTTCGAGTCGGCCCTCTGCCCAGCCTTCGTCTTTCCCCACCGTGGATATAAGCAGCTTGGGAGAGATGCTTCGATCTTCTCCAAGCTACCATCCAAGAAGCTTGAGTGGGATGGTGGCTTGGAATTTTTCTGGCAGTATGTGGTGGTGGGAAGGGGATGAGAATCAGAAGCAGAAACAGAACGAGGATGGTTCGCTAACAGTGTTCAACGTGAGGTCGAAGCTGTGTGGGAGTTCATCGAATGTGTCTGAGTTGGAAGCGGAGATGAACATGACGGCGGTGATCTCGAGCAAGAATGGGTATGTGGGTTTGCTGCGGGATGGTCGTTTCGCGGCGTGGGGATCGGAGGTGTCGATCTCAGGGTGGGAGCAACATGTGTCGTGTGGGGTTGAGAGTGTGGGTGGGAGTGTGAATATGAATGTGTTGGGTGGTGTGAGCTGGTGGGGTTTGGTGTGGTTGGTGAGCACGGATGCGTCGTTCGCAGGTGTGAACAAGACAGGAGGTGTGATATCGTTCGGAGCGGCAAGCCATGGCGGCGAGGTGTCGTCGTCTTGTGCATCTTATATGTCAAGCGGAGTGTTGGGGATCGCAGCTGCGTCGAGTGGCGCTTATGCGGCATGGAGAAGGGATGGGAAGGTGTGTAGCTGGGGCAATGCGTGGGCCGGAGGAGGCATCTCTTCGTGGCAGGATGGATCTCTGAAGGGTGTGGGAGGGAAGCACGTGAGGTTGAATGTGAGCGAGTTCCTTCATGATGTGAAGACGATCGTGGCGTCGGAGGCAGCGTTCGCGGCGTTGCGAGGCAATGGGTATGTGGTGAGTTGGGGGAATTGTTACTATGGTGGGTGTGCTCCAGCGGATCTTCCTCGGTTATCGTGGTTGGTATCGGGTAGTCAAGTGTTTGTGGGAGTGAAGGCGGAAGGTCGAGGTCAGATCGTGGCGTGGGGTAAGTCGGATGTGGGTGGAGTAATTCCCGAGTCAGTGTCTGCCGCGTTGTATGAGGAGGAAGTGGTGTATATCAAGTGCAATCGCGGGTCGGTGTCAGTGTTGACCTCTGTAGGCGGTTTGTATTGTTGGGGTCGATCTAGCTATGGAGGGAACTGCAGTTCTGTTTCTTCTGCTTTCAAGAGCACGTCTGGAGAAGGAGAAGGAGTGGGAGATGGAGTCGGGGAGGTGAGATTGGTGAGCTCGGATCGAGCATTTGCCGCTTGGCGCGAAGGAGGTGAGGTGAGGGTGTGGGGAGACAGTGGGTATGGAGGCGAGATGTCTGAGGAGGAGAGGTTGTGGGCGTCGAGTGGAGTGCAGAAGGTGGTGTCTTCTCAAGGAGCGTTTGCAGCGTTGAGGCAGGATGGCAGTGTGTTATCTTGGGGTCATGGTGGGTATGGAGGAGACATGTCTTCCGTGTCGTGGTTGCTGGGAGGAGGTGTGGTGGAGTTGCATGGTGGCAAGCTGTCGTTTATGGCGGTGAGGTCGGATGGGTTGTTGGTGGGGTGGGGAAATAATGGTGTGTTTGTTGATGGCAGTTCAGTGAGTTCAGTATCAGCGTCAAGTGCATCTTCGATGAAGTGGGAAGATTTGATGTGAATTTTGATTCACATGATTGGTAGGTTGTGTTAAGGGAGGTGCTTTCCTTATTCTAGTGACGTGAAGGATTTTCCACCTTTGATGATGGCGTTGTTTCTTTATTTGGGTTTGAGATGTCCCTTGGTGTGTGGTTTTGTTTGTTTTCTCCTACCTAATGGAATTTTATAGATTGTGCTTCACTGGTTATGTGGGCGTGACGACGATCGTGAAGTTCTTAATAGGGCGTACTGTACATGACCTGATTTCAAATTTTGTAGCTTCCTCTTGTGTGAATCAACTTTAGAAATGATAGAAAACTACTCAAGACCTTCTTTGTCGTCTTTGGTATTAAAAATTGTTGCACGAAAAGACCATCGGTGGACGAAAACGTAAATACGGCTGGAAAACAAAGAAAATGGTCTTTGAAACCCCGGGAAACACTGAAAATGATTGTTAAAATTCGTTCACAAGAGAGTGTTTCGAGTTGACTTACTACTCTGGATCTACTATAAATATTATATTACTAGACTAGACTAGACTAGACTAGACTAGATTAGGTTACTAGTTACATGTACTGGGGACGAAAACAGATCAGATCTTGTCCGGATATTGAGGTCTTCAATTTGGAGAGTTATAACTCATATTTTACTACTTCCTGAGCTAATGTGTTGCGTTGATTTGAAGTAGAGAGAGATGACGACAACAAGAACAGCTTGAATGAATGGATGCCTTAAGAGAAGTTCTTCAAAACAAAAGAGAAAAAGAGACAAAATTCTTTGTCACATTTCTTGGTGTGTATCAAGTATAGTCATAGTCGTTGTCTGTCTCTGGTAGACCTTAAATATCATGAAAATGAGAGTGTTCACAGTTTTACCACTTCTCTTGGCTTTGGTATGGGGACATGAAGTCCTTGCAGAGAGAGTCAACAACTTCACTTCCCCAGATGTCCATATCTCTGGCATTGGACACAATCGCTTCTCGACACAGGAGACTCTGGGCACTTCCTCAGTCACCTTAACAGCTGACCAGTGGACTGTGTGTCCATCTTACTCCACTTCCAATACCGAATCTGCTTCTACGAATGTCTACCTTTGTTCATTCATTCTTTGCCCAGGAGAGGTAATTACCATTAACCTTTGCCAAGCAACTTCTTGTAGTGGGGACACCTACATTCGCCTCAAAGACAGCAATGGCAAACAGTACACTTTTGAAGATGATGGTTGTGGATTCTGCTCCGTGCTTACCAACTATAACCCTTCCTTATCAAGTTGTACCACAATGGAAATATGGCAAGGGTGCTTCCGTAACCAGTCTTGCGGAGGAGAGTCTGCTATTTACATGTCGATCAATACGCCGTCCCCAACAACTATACCTACCATAGCACCTACCCAATCACCCACAATATCCCCGACACAGCTTCCAACTTCCAGGCCCTCTGTAAAACCAAGCTCTCAGCCTACCTCTCAGCCGAGCAGACAACCATCATCTCAACCTACAGTTCAACCAAGCTGCCAACCGACTTCGCTACCTTCCAGCCAACCCTCCGCCCATCCTTCTAGTCAGCCCTCTGTCCAGCCTTCCTCCCAACCTTCTTCCCAACCCACAGCTATGCCTTCTTCCCAACCTTCTACTGTTCCCACCAATCAACCCACGTCACAGCCAAGCAGGGAGCCAACAGCCCAACCATCTGCTATTCCATCTACTCAACCTTCAGATCAACCCAGCAGCAAACCATCTGGTCAGCCCACTTCGAACCCCACTTCCTCGCCGTCAAGCCAGCCCAGTACTCAGCCTTCCTCTCAGCCTTCTTCCCAACCATCGAGGAGACCTTCTTCTCAACCTTCTACTGTTCCCACCAATCAACCCACATTGCAGCCAAGCAGGAAGCCAACAGCCCAACCATCTGCTATTCCATCTACTCAACCTTCAGATCAACCCAGCAGCAAACCATCTGGTCAGCCCACTTCGAACCCCACTTCCTCGCCGTCAAGCCAGCCCAGTACTCAGCCTTCCTCTCAGCCTTCTTCCCAACCATCGAGGAGACCTTCTTCTCAACCTTCTACTGTTCCCACCAATCAACCCACATTGCAGCCAAGCAGGAAGCCAACAGCCCAACCATCTGCTATTCCATCTACTCAACCTTCAGATCAACCCAGCAGCAAACCATCTGGTCAGCCCACTTCGAACCCCACTTCCTCGCCGTCAAGCCAGCCCAGTACTCAGCCTTCCTCTCAGCCTTCTTCCCAACCGTCAGGGAGACCTACTTCCCAACCTTCCAGCCAACCCTCGCTCCGTCCTTCGAGTCAGCCCTCGGCCCAGCCTTCCTCTTTTCCCACCGTGGATGTAAGCAGCTTGGGAGAGATGCTTCGATCTTCTCCAAGCTACCATCCAAGAAGCTTGAGCGGGATGGTGGCTTGGAATGTTTCTGGCAGTATGTGGTGGTGGGAAAGGAATGAGAAGCAGAATGAGAATCAGAAGCAGGATGGTTCGCTAACAGTGTTCAACGTGAGGTCGAAGCTGTGTGGGAGTTCATCGAATGTGTCTGAGTTGGAAGCGGAGATGAACATGACGGCGGTGATCTCGAGCAAGAATGGGTATGTGGGTTTGCTGCGGGATGGTCGTTTCGCGGCGTGGGGATCGGAGGTGTCGATCTCAGGGTGGGAGCAACATGTGTCGTGTGGGGTTGAGAGTGTGGGTGGGAGTGTGAATATGAATGTGTTGGGTGGTGTGAGCTGGTGGGGTTTGGTGTGGTTGGTGAGCACGGATGCGTCGTTCGCAGGTGTGAACAAGACAGGAGGTGTGATATCGTTCGGAGCGGCAAGCCATGGCGGCGAGGTGTCGTCGTCTTGTGCATCTTATATGTCAAGCGGAGTGTTGGGGATCGCAGCTGCGTCGAGTGGCGCTTATGCGGCATGGAGAAGGGATGGGAAGGTGTGTAGCTGGGGCAATGCGTGGGCCGGAGGAGGCATCTCTTCGTGGCAGGATGGATCTCTGAAGGGTGTGGGAGGGAAGCACGTGAGGTTGAATGTGAGCGAGTTCCTTCATGATGTGAAGACGATCGTGGCGTCGGAGGCAGCGTTCGCGGCGTTGCGAGGCAATGGGTATGTGGTGAGTTGGGGGAATTGTTACTATGGTGGGTGTGCTCCAGCGGATCTTCCTCGGTTGTCGTGGCTGGTATCGGGTAGTCAAGTGTTTGTGGGAGTGAAGGCGGAAGGTCGAGGTCAGATCGTGGCGTGGGGTAAGTCGGATGTGGGTGGAGTAATTCCCGAGTCAGTGTCTGCCGCGTTGTATGAGGAGGAAGTGGTGTATATCGAGTGCAATCGCGGGTCGGTGTCAGTGTTGACCTCTGTAGGTGGTTTGTATTGTTGGGGTCGATCTAGCTATGGAGGGAACTGCAGTTCTGTTTCTTCTGCTTTCAAGAGCACGTCTGGAGAAGGAGAAGGAGTGGGAGATGGAGTCGGGGAGGTGAGATTGGTGAGCTCGGATCGAGCATTTGCCGCTTGGCGCGAAGGAGGTGAGGTGAGGGTGTGGGGAGACAGTGGGTATGGAGGCGAGATGTCTGAGGAGGAGAGGTTGTGGGCGTCGAGTGGAGTGCAGAAGGTGGTGTCTTCTCAAGGAGCGTTTGCAGCGTTGAGGCAGGATGGCAGTGTGTTATCTTGGGGTCATGGTGGGTATGGAGGAGACATGTCTTCCGTGTCGTGGTTGCTGGGAGGAGGTGTGGTGGAGTTGCATGGTGGCAAGCTGTCGTTTATGGCGGTGAGGTCGGATGGGTTGTTGGTGGGGTGGGGAAATAATGGTGTGTTTGTTGATGGCAGTTCAGTGAGTTCAGTATCAGCGTCAAGTGCATCTTCGATGAAGTGGGAAGATTTGATGTGAATTTTGATTCACATGATTGGTAGGTTGTGTTAAGGGAGGTGCTTTCCTTATTCTAGTGACGTGAAGGATTTTTCGCCTTTGGTGATGGCGTCGTTTCTTTATTTGGGTTTGAAATACTCCATGGTGTGTTTTTTTGTTTTTTTCTGGTGCTATCTAATGGAATTAGACTACATAGATTGTGCTCCGCTGGTTATGTGGGTGTGCCGACGGTTGTGAAGTCGTGCAGCAGATTGTCTGATTATTTTCACTGATGTGAATTAGCCAGGGAAAACCGCATACATTTCGTTTTAAACGCCTTTTCGTTTCAAGAGGTTTGCGAAACTACAGTTCAACATTGGAAAATTCATTTTAAACAATGCTTCCATTTCAAGTGTCAAAACAAAATGGATAAAGCTACTTTAGAAATAATAGAAAACTACTCAAGACCTTCTTTGTCCTCTGATCTCTTTGCCTTAGCTGTTGCTTTCAATAACTTACAACCTAGATGACAATTACATTCTGAAATGATGGGGAGGGACTGTGTATATCTACAATGGAAGGAATATCTTTGGAGTCTTTGTTGGCCAGACTTTGTTTCTCTAGCTTTCGTTGCTCCTTCTTGGATAAAACAACATTCTTCTTTGCTTTACCCCCTTTGCTTTGTTTGTCTTTCTTTGTTTGTTCATCTTGACAATGATCTTGAGACTTGCCTAGGTCTTGTTGGTTCGTTGTGTTGACTTTGTCTGTAATGGCTTTGAATTGAGAATCCAATTCAGCCACAGCTGTATTCTTGTCTGTGAACTTAACTTCTAACTGCATAAAACCGGAGCATAATAGCTCAATGGCCTCATCAATGTTCCCCACAGTCTTCTGTAAGGCTTGTCGAATGCAGTCATCTTCCACCCAAGGAACAGCACCTGCGACAACGTCGATATCTTGTTGAGAAGGTTTATGAGAGGAGGTATTGTTCTTTGCCGTGCAGCTTGTTATCTTCTCATCATTACCTACTGGAAGGTGATGACTACGACTTGCCTGTTGTTGGTTAGTCGGTACTACACTGTTATAATGACATTCTCCATGATATGACAGATGAATGCATTTACTACCACTACCACTGCCACTACTACTACTGGGATTACCCCCTCCAATCATGTACATAGGTGTATCTGCTTGATGTATGTAGATGTCAACTTGATAGCATTGAGCAGCAGCATAAAGTTCTGTGTTATCACCCCATTCTCCAAAACAACGAAGACGTTTAACATAGTCATCAAAGGACTCTTCATCTTCATCTAAAAACAAGACAAAATGATCTTTTTCTTGTTCAATATAATCTAAAATCTTCTTTCGAACTTCCATGTGCAGATTGACATCATCAAACAGTTGATGGGCAATAGAGCGAAACATACAATTTCCATCACTTGCCATATGAATAATAGTAAAACCTTTCTCTAATAATTCATTGATGAAAGGAAGATCAAAGTCATTAGAAATACCTTTCTTAGGCTTCTTCTTCTTCTTCTCTAATGAGTTCTTTCTATTTTTCATCACCATGATGAGATGATGATCAGCAGGTTTTGGGGGTTGGTTTGGTTTGTTTATATTATACAGTAGTATTGCCACGCAAAACAATAACTTGCTACAAAAGTCTACTTCTTGAAAACTCTTTAAATCGTAGTTTTCATGCATCTTGCTATCTCTCTCTTCCCAAGAGGAAAACCAACAGCAAAGAGATGTGAAGAGAGAATAAGGGTCACCACTTTTCATATTATGCCACTATCCCTTCTTAATGAGTTAAACATGTCTTCTATATTTACCTATATCGAAGAGGTAATCTGAGGAGGTTGGGTGTTGTTTTGTCGTCATTCTCTTCTGCAGTCAAACTTGCACTAGATCTAATTAGATGATGACTACAGACGAAACCTACACTTCAACAAAAACCCTGTTATTTCCATACGATGAAAGTGAATATAGTCAGTTCATGGAAGAAGAACGTACATCATGGTAAATCATAAATCAAATCATGAATAACTTTTACTCGACAAGCAGACCTCTTGTTGTTATTGTCTACTTGGATGATGGGTCAACAAAGGAAATGATATCAATAGCATGGAGATGCTTTCAAAATTGCTATATAACACACAAGAGGAAGACAACTGTATGCTAGGCAAAGAGGGAAAGAATAGTCTGAAACCAGATGTTCTGTTTAGTGGATGATAGTCTAGATTTATTGTTTATTATCACAAGGGGATAAAGAGAGTAACTTAAAGGAAGATAAACAATGTTCATCAAATGATCAGATAACAGGCAGCCCTCAAATACAAGGGATCAAGTAAACAGTCTTAACTCAAGCAAATGCTGGCATATGGTATCACTGGGTTATAGTCTAGTTACTACTCTCCTAGAATTGTACCGGAGAAGAGGGTATGGGGAGAGGTAGGAAAGGGAAGGGACTGCTTCGATTGAGGAAGAACTCGAGCCATTTGCCTCGGTATGTCCCTGGGATTTCTCTTCTTGCCTCTCCTTCACTTTGTAGAAGTAAGATAAAGAAGTTGTGAGATAACCGAAGTTGGGAAAGCATCGTGTTGGAACTTAACAAAGAAATGGCTTGCTCAGACCAAACCCATAATCAAGCCGATAGTTCTGGGTCAATATGACAGAAGCATCATCTCAGCTGCTGTCAACTGATAAAGAGAAGAAAGGCAAATCTTGCAAAAAGCTGGCTGAACTTTGCACTTCTTTGTGAAAATAAATGGGTGTCAAGCATTGCGGGACATATTGGTCATCGTCTGCATTGCGATTGGATTGAAGCAAGCGAGTAGTGAGACCCCTTTTGCAGTTTACAATTGCAACAAATAGATAGGATAAGTTCAATACACTAAGGATAAGAGTCAGTCGAAAGTGCAGATAGCACATTGAAACCAGATAACAAAAACCAGACTCATCAACAGAAACAAGCCTTGAATGAGGCCAGTCTTAACTTAAACCATGGCAAACAAAGACCTCAAACTCTACTCATCAACACATCGTAGACAAGTTAAGCCTGTTCTATGGGGCAAAAGGAACTGCCTCCGCCTACATCAAAACACCACCCTTGACAACTTAACCCCCGCCATTTTCGAAACTCTCCTTGCTCACTAGAGAAAACAGTTATTTTGAAGTTATAACTTACAGCATTTTGCAGGGGGGAAGTTTTAGTTGAAGTCGGCCAGGACAGAGGCAATCAAAAAGTCAACCTGGACAAGATCGTCTTTGCCTGAGGTTGGAATGGGGTTGAAGAAGCAAATGCAATTGCGAAAGAAGAAAGATTGGAACAATATGAGAATGATAGACGCTTGACATTATTAAATAACTCAAGCAATCTCGACGGAAAACCATGCCATCTGAAAAGACCGTTGTAGTAGAGAACCAGCTGGAAGAAGGCATTGCAGGGACTTCTGTTCCACCGAGCGACTTGACTCGCTATCATCTTGTTCAAAACCCCACTTATGCCTATTACAAGCAACATGAAAAGCTTCATGGATTTCTCTCCCAGCAGTTCCCAACGATTGCCAATCCTGCTCCCATGGGCCTCTGTGCCATTGCCTTGCCACTCTTTGTGCTTTCTATGTATAATGCTGGAGCAATCATTGGTAAGTATCGTGATACAGGGTTGGTGTCTTAGTGACTCGAATCAATGTCTAACCTCTTCTGTGTGCTTATTTTGTGTTAGATCTGCGATCCTCATCCCACGGTGCTGTGATGGGAGCTGCTTTCTTCTATGGTGGTATCTGCCAGCTATTGGCAGGTATGTGGGAGTTCAAAACCGGCAATACCCTTGGAGCTTTGCTTTTCTCCTCATATGGAGGATTTTGGATGAGTTTTGCTGCTCTGTTTGTGAAGAGTTTCGGCTTCCTCGATGACTACACCAGCACTGTCGACCTTCGCAATGCCTTGGGCATCTATTTGATGACATGGTCCTTCTTCACCTTTGTCATCACTTTCTGCGTTCATCGCACTAACCTTGCTCTATTTTTACTTGCTTTCAATGTCTCTATGACATTCTTAATGCTTGCTATTGGAGAATTTGATGGTTTCTCTCCTAGCAATATGTATTGCCAACGAGCCGGAGGTATCTTTGGTATTATTTCTGCTGCCTTGGGATGGTATGGGGCAGCAGCTGCTCTTCTGACGAAGCAGAACAGTTTCTTCACACTCCCAGTAGGAGAATTGGATCCCATCTATCGTCGTTTGGGATGGCTTGCTGAAGAACCTGTGGAGGCGAAGTAACTTGGTTGATCCATTTAATAAATATATTGCCGTCCTTGACTACATTGGCAGGACGAGTCGTTTGAGTGTTTTCTTTTGAGTTATCTCTATAAAACATGTTCTATTCACATCGGGAACCCCGTTGTGCGTAATCCTTACCATTGTACAGTAATGTACTTGTAATGTAATCGTTACACATTTCCATTTTTTGTTCTCTGTTCCTGTCGTGAAGAAACTTGTTGTAGCACTCAAACACTAACATTGCAGGTCACGAGTTAATCGACACAAAAATCACCAGGAATTATCACCATAACGTTGTGCACTAGTTCAGTGTTGACGTAAATGCGTAGTTTACGTTGGACACAACGCAACAATTCCGTAATTCCGTCGGAATTGTGTTTCTAGCGGCATTGTGAAACGGTGGAGCCGTTTCAATTACTGCGGGGAGGGGGATCAACGGCTCTTTTGCGCTGGCTGGGTGATGATGGTGGCAATGTGAGTGTGCTGCCACTGTGCACTGTGGACTGTGGACTGCCGCACTGCGCTGCTGCTTCGCTTTCTTCATGGCATGGAGTCCGCTAGACCGACAACAGAGCAAGACCAACAACACCTTCCATCCTTCCATACTATTATTATCACTGACAAAAGACGAAGAAGAAGACCCCCTTTATTATCCTTGGATTACTTATTTACCACCCTACTCTTCTTCTTTTGCTCCTTGATCCATAAAATCATTTAATTTCTACTATTTTTCTTCTCGCTGCCCAAGTAGAAAGAACGTCATCAGTTGTTGTCCTTCTTCCTTCCCCTGATTTACCTTCGTAGTTGACTCCCTCAACCACTGTACGGTAGATTCTCAATAACTATTATTTATTCTTCTTCCATCTTATTTAAAATTAGTTGGATGCAAAAATGGGATGTGCTGCTTCCATGTCAAAATTAGCCGCCAATAATAAGGTGGAAGTGGAGAATGAAGCTGAGAAACTATTAAAGCAATCTAAAGAACAAGAGAAATACAATCTCAAGATCTTACTTCTTGGTGCTGGTGAAAGTGGTAAATCAACAGTAGTAAAACAGATTAAGATTATTTACGATGTCGCAGAACCCACATATGAAAAACAGAAATATAAACAAGCCTTACAAAGAAATGTGATTGAAGCAATGCAGACAATCTTACTTGCTGCAAAGACATTACAATGTCATGTAGAAGATGCTAATCTATTACCGTATGTTGATAAGGTTTTAGCCATGCCACAAGATTCTCGTGTTACCGTTGAGTTGGCACCTATGATTGATCAATTATGGAAAGATCCTGGTGTTCAAAAGGTGTTTGAACGTAGAGATGAGTATTGGAACATGGATGCTACACCTTATTATCTTAATGAAGTGTATCGCATCGCAGACAATAGCTTCTCACCTAATGAAGAAGATATGATCATGGCTCGTATTCGTACGACAGGTATTGTGATTTCTGAAGTTGTTGAAACACCATTTCGATTTCAAGTGGTCGATGTGGGTGGACAACGATCAGAGCGTAGGAAGTGGATCCATTGCTTTGATGATGTTAAAGCAATTATCTACCTTGCCTCCTTGTCTGGTTACAATCAAGGTAACAGATACTACTACTTAGTATAAGCACATCAATCGAATATTATCACTAACCTAACTCTGTCGTTATTTTTGCTTTTGTTAGTGCTGTTCGAGGATAGCAGGGAAAACATTATGATAGAGTCATTGAAACTATTTGAAGATGTGGTCAAGAATCCACTTTTCAAGACCACTCCTATCTTCCTTTTCTTGAATAAGAAAGATCTTTTTGAAGAAGTGATCAAGACTGTTTCTCTGAAGAAATGCTTTCCAGAGTACACAGGACCTGATAATGAGATGAATCCTGCTTTGCAATTCATTGAACAACAATTTCGAAATGTGGTAGAAAAGCATGTACCTGGTAAAGGTCTGCCTATCCATGTTGTGGCTGCTCGTGTTCGTAGAGACATGAAATTAGCCTTTGGAGAGGTAAAAGATACATTGAAGCGAAACTTTCAGCAAACACAAGGTAGTTATCACGCATCTAACAAATCAACCGCCAGTTCTGGACGGAAATCTAATTCTGTGCAGCCAGCAGTCGCTACTGGCAATTGATATCTCTATCTTCTTCTTGTGTTGTTATTCCTTCTCCGTCTTTATCCTTTCCTCTGCATTGCAGGACTGTTGTATAGTGTGATATAAATGACATCAAGATGTGATGTGCCCAAAATTCATCTCTAAAGTATTTGTTCTTACTGTGACGTAAAAGAGTATTCGTTGTGGAGCTACTTGCATGCCTGCAGTTCCTGCTTTGTCTAGTTACGATTGTCATGATTGAAAATACTCCTCCTCAGCCTTCCTCTCTCTTCAAAGATATGTTCTTCTTTACTCTCAACGCATTTCATGTTACTCCTCTCCAAATTTCCCTCTGTCCTCATCGAATAGACCTCTTCTTTGTCAAATAAGAATGTGTGGATTTGTTGCTGTGCTGTGCTACAAAGAATTTAGGCTTTTCTGTGTGCAGTACATATTCTATACTACGTGTGATTGATTTTTGAGGTTGTAACAGACAAGAACAATGAGGACAGAAGCGTTTTCATTTGCGCGCGTCCTTCTATTAAGCATGTGGGTAGTTCTTCTCTTAACTTGGATGTAAGATTAACCTGTAAGAACTATGGATTTATCAAGTATAGCTAACTATACCACTCTCTTTTGTTCATAAAGTAGTTTTCTTTTTAAGTTTTTTCCCTGTAGCCTTTGACTTTTATCTCTGAAAACTTTCTATCGACACGCTGTTAGGCTGGCTAACCCTTGTTGCCCCCAACTTTGGTCGATAACTAATCAATCCATCAGAGAAGATACCCATATGCTACAATGCGAAAAAATGGCTTTTAAAGCAGCCCCATAAATCCACCACCTCGGAAGTCGCTTCAAAACTCGCGTTTTGAGGGTTAAAACTGACAAAGCAGCGTGCCTGCCTGTTTGTGTGGTGCTATTACTTGCTAAGTTAAGGTTGGAAGGCCTAAAATTAATCGAGTTTGGAAAAAGTCGAGAAAAAGCGATTTATGGGGCTGTGCAACAAACAAGTACTGTGCCGTTGGCGGTGTGTGTTTCGTTCGTTGTTGTTGTTGTTTGGGAGTTTCTTGGTTGCGGGAAATTTTCACCAAACAAGGAGACTTGGACTTCTTCTTTCTTATTCTTACTTGCTCACTTTCTTTCTCTTGTCATTTCCTTTTTGAAAGGTAGTTTGAAAACATTCATCATCCATTATTCATCTTATTCTATAATCAAGACATGGTATTGAACCGTAAACGTAGTGACTTTGTCAACGACCCACCTGATGGTAAGCTAACTTGCACTATCTTAGAAGCCAACAGTACAACAATTTGACCTTGTTGTCTAACCCTAACCGTCTGTCATTCAAAGCCCTTGCTATCATGAGAGGTGCTCATGAAGCCTTCAAAGCTGCTATCAAGGAAATGATCGAATTATTGGAACAACCAGAACACGATCTCAATAGCTTTCAGACACTTTGGAGAGACTTCCATCGTGCTGCAACCGTTCATTTTGACATGGAAGAGATTGATTTCTTCCCTCTTATTGCAAGTCTTTCAACTGCTGTCGAAGGTCTTAGTAAAGCGGGTGAATTCCATGTAACAGATTTAGAGTTTTCTAGTGAAGTGGATGAACTACTTTCAGCAGCTGATCCTATTGATTGGGATGCTTTAAAACATGCTTTCCATATTTGGAAAGAATTCCATTTGTATCATTTATTGAAAGAAGAAGAAGAGTTATTCCCTGTTTTCCAACAAGGGATCACTTCAGCGGAAAGTCGTTGCAGCACTGTACAAGAGAAACTTATTGTACCAACTGAAAATAGAAACTTTATTGAATATAAATTCTTTATTGGATATTGTCTCTCACAACTTGTGAAATATGGATCAAGTGATCAAACCCCCAATGAAGCAGTTACTAGTTATCTACGTGGATTACGTAGTACTGCATTGAAAATAGAATGGCAAGCTATTGTACCAGTATGTCGAGACAATTGTCCTGCTGAATTATGGCAAGAATTGATTGAGAAATACAGTATTGAAAGTGAAGATGATATTCACTTGATACCATTGATGTTAACCAGAGCTATCTCTGAGGTGAATTTGGAAGATTTACCACGAGTTCTAACACCTTTGTGGTCACCATCTCCAGTTCATCAACGTTCCAAGGGTCGATTCAGAGAGTTTCCTACTAAAGAATTATTCAAAGAGGAAGCGCCACAGGTTGAATACTATGATTGTAAATGTCATGTCATGTAATGTAGTAGTTCGTTTTTGACTTCATTGTCAGTAGTTTTGAACTATATTGCAAACTGAGAATGTGTTTGTGATTATTAGTAAAGTTATTGCACTATTGTAGTTCCTATCGTGTGATTTGCGGCGTGATCATGTGGTCATGACAAACAGACAACATTTCTCCTGTGATTTTGCCAAAGTGAGATGTTTTTGCTGTAATTTAGCTAACATTAATATATATTGACTTAATCAACCGTTTTGATCTCCCCGTGAATCACCAACCAGTCCTTAGCTAGAGCTGGTGAAACAACAATATTCAAAGTTTAGTTTAGTTAGGTTTAGTTCTTGTGTTAGACTATTCTCTCTTTATATAGGCTATCTATCATCTGATATCTGATTTCTAACACAACAATGTAACGAAGGTGTCACGATGACTGTTAGTAACATACTCAGCCACTCTTAGTCTTATGAGCTTTTCCTACAATAGATCGTATCAATGATGCTATCTGTATGTACACAAATGCAACTACATTGCCCACAATTAAGACAGCCAGTGTGAGTGTGGAGCGATAGGAAGGCTGAGTGAGAATGCTCGGCAGATGAGAGAAGATCTCTACCATAGGACCTGTTGGGCAAAGCATAAACTCTACGTTAACTCCCAAATACCAGTCAATGACTTCATAGAGAGAGAAATGTAAAAACATCAAGATTAACAATCCCACTTGTGTGGAGAAGAGATTGGCATGTCCTAATGCCAAGAAATCTCTTCGAGCTAATAGATAGAGAGGAAGGAGTTGGATAAGGACATGCTGAATCCAATAAGACTCTGCTTCAAAGAATTGATCTAATCCACCTGTCTCAGGGAAGAGCATAGCAAGTAACGTACCAGTGAGGGCAGGGAGGAGGAAGATAGTGATATTGACTGCCATGACACCATCATAGAGCAAGGCTAATCCTTGTAAGAGAAGGATAAGATGACAAGGTTGTAACAAGTTGATCAAGGACATAATGTTAATCTTGTAGTAGATAATCTGTAAGTACATTATCATATGTAAACTACCCAAAGCAACCTCTACAAAGCGTTGACTAGATGACAGTCGGCTGTGCTTGATTTCTTCTCGAATGAGATGGTTATGATGACGAATGGTCTTCAAAGGTCTTAACACAATGACAATCACTAAGCACAAAGATAGCCAAGCAATGGATTCAAAGAAGTGAATCTTCTCTGAGAGAGCTTGTCGACATTCTGGACCACCCCATGTCCCACCCTTTTCTAAAGCACCTGTTACTAAGATATAGTGGAAGAAATTCAAGGTACTTTCCAATGAAAAGGTCATGATGATTGTCACAAGTCCAATCCCACAGCCCAATCCAATTTCTAACGCTTTCCACTGTGTTCACATTCTCCTCTTAAGTTACCCGTCTGTTAAGTTAATGCTCCGTGAAGTTAATGCTCCGTGAAGTTAATGCTCCGTGAAGTTAATGCTCCGTGAAGTTAATGTTTTATTAAGTTGGCTGTCAATCAGAAAACTGTCCAGAAAACGCGCTTTTGTGTTTGGCTGGCTGCTGAGACAGTGAGGGTGAAAAGAGAAAAACAATCAACAAGTGTCATGGCGAAGGGATTGAGATCGAAGAGCAAGAGGAAGAATCGCTCTCTCTTGAGAGCCACTGTTATGGATCCTGTCTTTCACAAGCAGCAGAAGGCTCTGTCAGATAGTTTGGTCAAGTCTGTCCAGGAGAAGAGCACCAACTCTTCCCTCTTAGCTTTGAAGAAAGTCCTTCCTCAGTCCGCTTCTGGCGCTGTGGTTGCTTCAAGCTCTCAGAAGAAAGAGAAGAAGAGCAGCAAGGTAGAGGAAGATGTCATGGAAGAGAACTCTTCTGATGATGATGAAGAAGAAGAAGGAGGAGGAAAGAAGAAGACTAATGGTGGGAAGAAGACCTATAGCAGTGTGACGGGATTGAAGGAGTCTGTGCGAGGCAAAGCCTTCAAGTCCTCCCGCCGTCAGACAAAGATTTCCAAAGAACTTGTCTGGTTCAAGTGAAAACTGAAAACTGAAAAGGAGGAAACTTCTTCATGTCCTTCCCTTCAGCTCCCTTAGTCCTCCTCCCCCCTCTCTCTCTCTTGAACTCTAATTCTATCTACGAACCTTCTCTGTATAGTTTGTAATTCCTTTTAATGTCTATTTCATCATGATCAAATTGTTCTTTGATTGCTTAGCACCATCCACTCAGCACCTACTGTTTCTACTGTCTTTTAATAGATAGCTGTGAAGAAATATCCTCACAGCATTTACCATGATTCATTTGACTACAGAATTCTTTGTATCTTATGGTTGATGAAACACCACATCAACTACTCCCTGTAAATATCTTGAAGATGATTGGATTCAACCTCAGTTCACAAGATCATAATATCAGAGGTGAGGTTACTGCAGACAATCGTGTTCAGATCAAGCTGTTCAAGTACAACGAGGGCAATGACTGGTCATTATTTGTCCGTGCCGACGATGCTTTGCTTGAAGAGCCAGAAATTGCGACCATCAACACGTGAAGTACGAAGGTCGCGATCTCCGTCGTGGGTCTTCGGGAGGTGGAGTGTATGTTTTGTCCTCGGAATCCACTTGTCATCTATAGCATCTCTGCTACTGTACAAGCTACAAGTCAAAAACGGCAAATCAAAAAACGTGTTTTCCCAATATCTAATACCCGAAATTCGAATATCCGAAAGTGTGGTAGCTGCGGCTGGGCTGCTGTGGCTTGTTTGTGGTCCTCTTTGGTCTGTGTGGTTAAAACAAAGAAAGAAAATGGCAGGCTTTGCTGAGGAAGATCCCAAGGTTGAGAAGATCGAGTCTGACGTAAGTCCTGATTGCTGTCTTAATGGTGCTAGAAATATGACCTCATTGATTGGTCTATGAATGTCTTTGTCTGCTTTCTATAGGACTCTGATGACGAGGTCAATGAGCCTCAAACCCAAGAAGCTGGTGAGAGCGCAGAGGAGGTAAGTCATACCCAGAGAAAAATCCTCTTCTATGACTTGTATGAACTTTGACATTGTTGTTGTTAATAGGAGAAAGGAACCACTCGTGGTGAGAAGAAAGCTCGCAAGGCCATCGCCAAGCTTGGCATGAAGCCTATCCCTGGTGTTGTCCGTGTCACCATGAAGAAGTCCAAGAACATCATGTTCGTGGTCTCTAAGCCTGATGTCTTCAAGTCCCCCAACAGTGATTCCTACATCATCTTTGGTGAGGCCAAGGTGGAGGATTTGGCTGCTAAGCAGGCTGCTTTGAATGCTGAGCAAGCTGCTCAGCGTGTTGCTCAGAGCTCTCAGCCTACCTTTGAGCGCAAGGCTGCTGCTCCTGAGACTGCCGCTGCTGCTGAGGAGGAAGCTGTTGATGAGACTGGCGTGGACCCCAAGGACATCGCCCTGGTTGTCGATCAGGCTCACTGCACAAGAGCTCAGGCTGTTAAGGCTCTGCGCAACAACAATAATGACCTTGTCAATGCTATCATGGAGCTCACGATCTAGGATTCCTTTCCAGACTCGCAATATATATAACTAGTTCCTGCCAACAACACAACAACATGTTGCTTTTCTCACTTTCTATTTATTGAGTTTACCCATGAACTCACGAAGCACATCACATGAAGCCAAACTAGTACACTGATGCTCTACTTCTATAATCCATGCTTTCTATTTACATAGTCAGGTCGAATCTACCACAACAGCTCCAGGTCAGCGAGGATGGCAAGGTGGTCAGAAGGGTAAGAAGCAGAGGGTAACAGAGCAGGTCCCACTTCCTCCTCAGAGAGCAAGTCTAATGCCCTCACAGCTTGGAATCCAGGCTTATCAAACTCTGGTAAGGGTTGTATTTGTTGAGAGATGGAGGCGACAGAGGTGAAGAACCGTGTCTCTGATGTCTGGAGCAAAGAGGAAATGCGACTGCTTGAGCTCTCCTTCTTCTCTTTCACCACTGCATTGCCTCTACCATTACTACTACTACCACTACTACCGCTATTACTACCACCACTATCGATATCCTCCTGGACAATCTTCTCTGGTGTCGAATAGACAGACCAAAGGTAAGGCTTAAAGACAGAACCATCTGCTATCACTTCGAATACAAACAAGAAGATTAGTGAGGCAGATAGTAACTCCGTCAACTCCTTGGCACTAATTTGTGATGAAAAGGCAGCTGTCATAGGTACAAAGAGTAGAAAGATATAGACTGAAAACCTTAATAGCGATGAAATAGCCACTTGTGTGTATGTATTGACAACTACAGGCCCGCTACCACCACCACCAGCAGTAGAAGATGCAGACTTCTCTTCTAAGCTATCTTTCATTGGAAATGATGGAGGTGCACGAAGATTACCCGATTTGAAAGGTTGATAAAAGATGTAATCTATACATCGTTTAAATACCACTTCTTGTCCATCTTTCCATCTTGCTTTCCAAGTAGTGTACAGGTCTGTCGAGGATAATCGACTAGGTGATAAAGGAACATCTTCATTATAGACACTACGTAGTCCGAAAGGATGATCTTTGACAGTTTGATATGCTAATGGTTCATATGCACATTTCTCTGCAATAGCATTGAAATCTCCAGTTAAGATAATCGCTGGTGGTCGACCCATTCGGACATAACTTGTAGCAATCTTAGACAAAGACCCTAATACCTGAGAGATACCACGTTTTCGATGCCGTTCTCCTAGTACTGACTTGACAGATTTAAGATGGGTAGTACCTATGATAATAGGTGGAGAGAAGACTGGACTGCCATCGAAAGCACTAGGTTTACTTAAGACATATTGATAACGATTTAATAACTCACAAACAACAATCAATGCAACTTGATTTTGTGCCATAATATTTTGTTGATCTTCTTTTAATTCTCCTGTATCAGTTAATTCAGCTTTTGATAAGGCTAATGTTTTTGTTTCACAAGAAATTACACGAAATTTTGATTTTTTCAAAAACATTGCACAACCATCAGCATTACCTGTCTCTAGACAAGCACTAGTAGGTTTTGGTGCAAAATATCCTATATAACCTTGTTCATGTAGATATGGCCAGAAGAAGTCATAGTAATGATCAACTTCTTGCATAGTGATAACATCAGGATTATATTGACTGATTTCTTCTAATAACAAAGTTCTTCGATATTGCCAATCTAGATAACTACTATTCACACGACTAAAACGATCACGTTCACGATTTAAACCAGAGAGTCCATCAGCTAAAACATTAAACTGCATAACACGTATTATAGCATCTTCACGATGTGGTGCAGGTGATAATCCACGTAAACTAAATTGACCTGGTAAAGGAATGAAATTTCGTTTTGGAAGAATTGAATTAACATGATTGTAGATTAATAGGTAAGACCAAAGAAAGAATAGAGATTTTAATTTCTCTATTATTATTGTATGGATTGTTGTCATGCTGTCATAGAAGTTGTCAAACAATGCGATGATGATGATGATCCAATCCAACAACAGCCAGCTCAAATGCAGTCCTAACCGACCAAATCTAGAAATCTGGCTATGAGTGCACAATCGCCAATAAACAGTGTGTTTGTTGAAAAGCAGTTTATTTGTTGTCAGAGCAAGCACCACCACACGGCAGTTTAGTCACCCCTGTAACGTTTTTTTCGTTTTCGTTGGGAAAAAGTCTGTTTTTTGACAGCATAAACGGTCTTTTCGGGATGGACTCCGAAAACCGAAAACGAAAATCCTGAAGAAAAGTCATAAAAAGCGAGTTATAACAGCCATTCAACTCCGAGTCATCACAACTCCGAAAACCGAAAACGAAAATTTTGTACCAGCAGGAAGAGTGGGAGGGATTAGTATGGATGGTGACCACATACTAATAGGATAACTACCTTCGTTAGAAATGAAGGAAATTTCAATGGAAATAGAGGGATTATGGAAAAGATTGAGCGATTTTCAAGCTAAGATAGATAAGTTCAAAGCAGTGGAAAGTTCTCGAAGAAATCACAGCCTTCTTAGTGAAGCAGTATTTGATATTGAATATGATATCAAAATAGAAGCTATTCAATGTCTGTCCTGTGATGACCAAAAGAAATATAGAAGTGACAGTGAAGATTTTAATGACATGCTAATCGATAACATTCCTCTCTGTAAGATTGTCAGTCAATTACATCCAGAACAAGCACAGCCATTCAAAGGACAAACAATTGAAGATTTGTTCCATGACTTGAAGTTGTTAAAGAGACACGTTGGCTTGCTAGCTCATCCTACAGAGCAGGAGGTTCCAGAGTGTGGTCGACATTACTATCTTTATGTCATGAGATTGGTTAATCAAGTTGAAAGATTGAGAAATCGAAATGCTATTCTGACACGACTAGAAAGATTAGCAAACCTTTCCTAACTTAAATCATCATTGAGAATGGTTCACATCACTCAGCATTGACTTTAAACACAGCTGCTCTCTCTCCAAAGCGAGGTGGATATACCACATGAAATATACTACTATTGCTTAACCCTTCATAAGCCTGAAACTCCTCCACAATAGTATGCTCACTATCTCATCTCTCCTACTTACTATAATAATCTCATCTCTCCTTCGTCGCAGCTCTGATTCACTACTATGTGAGAAAGCTCAAAGTCTGCCAGGATGGCAAGTTGGGTGGTTCCAGGCACAGGCCCCGCGGAGCCTAGCTCACTATCTCACCACCACCAATATGCGCCAGACTAACTTCGCAGGTTCTCGGACCTAATGGTGGACCCGGGCCGCCGTAATGGCAAGGTGGTCAGAAGGGTAAGAAGCAGAGGGTAACAGAGCAGGTCCCACTTCCTCCTCAGAGAGCAAGTCTAATGCCCTCACAGCTTGGAATCCAGGCTTATCAAACTCTGGTAAGGGTTGTATTTGTTGAGAGATGGAGGCGACAGAGGTGAAGAACCGTGTCTCTGATGTCCACTACTACCATTACCACTTCCATTACCACCACTGCTACCACTAGATTACCACCATCATCGATATCACCCAACAACATCACCTGTTCGTACAGGTGCTCTTCCTTTTCCCATCTTCCTATCCAGCCTATTTCTCATTATATCAACAACTTATTGATATTATCGCTGGGAATGACAGAAGAACAAACCAGAGCTACTGGTATAGTTGCTATGTTGGTTGAAGAATTACTTCATCACTCCCTCTTCACGATCCTCTAGCAATTACCTCCAGAACAGCAATTACTACAACAACTACACACATCTCTACAGTAGCACTTACAGAGATACTAGCTATCTTGTAATAGAGATAATACCACATCTGATAAACAGTCCATGGAAAACAGTTTATAGAAAACAGTTTTTTAGTCTCCTCCATTCTTTTCTTTCATTTCATTTTTCTTAGATTCTCTTTCTTTTTCAGTCGAACACTTCGTACTGTAGTGTGAAAACTGAAGAAGATGATACCTTCTGGCTATGAAGACTTTGTGAGGACCCATGAAGAGCTTCTAGAAGCTTTCCGTGGCTATGAGGAGAAAGAGAATGACCAAGACAGAGTCTCCTATGCCATCTATCCAGTCAGCCAAGACCTCGCCACTCAACCACTTCCTACACAACTACAAAGGCTAGAGAAGCTAAGGAAAGACATTCTTGCCTTCCTCTCTCATGATATAGAAAGCTATCTATGGAATCATGAAGGATTTCAACTGTTTCTGGTCATCGAGGAGGAAGGTCATCATCAGCTTCCTTGTCATCTACGAGGTGTCTCCTTCTATGGAAATAATATTGAAGATGAGTGGTATCTTGTCTATCTTCTACAAAAGGCCTCCCAGCATTTCAATGACATTGCAGTCAGTATTGAAGATAGTGATGGTCAGTTCTTATTAATAGAAGCATCTGATCATATTGAATCCTGGCTGCTTCCTGAGAACTCTAAACATCGTGTGTGGATCATGAATGGTGAGCTGCATGTGGTGCCACTAGAGACTCCAGGCAAAACTATCAATGGAGTCAGCATTACTTCTGCCTTGCATTGTCTGGCTAGTGGGCAGAGCTCAAAGGCCAATCCAGCTTCACAGAGAGCTATTAATGAACGATCTCTCTCAGTTTATCCCGCCAAGGTGTTAGCACATCGCCATCATGTATCCTGTTTATTGCCCTCTTGGGTAGCTCAGATATTATCAATGAATTCACAACTCATAGCAGATGCTATCAATGCTTTTGAAGAGACGTCAACAGATGAAATGTCTAAAGCAATAGCAAAGGTCCCTCTGCCGTGGGAGTCTGGGATACCTTTGCAGGTCTGTGATGCATCGATGAGAGCTGTCTCCGTCGTCATGAATCGCACACTATACGCACAGCTGCAGTTTAAGAAGTTTAAGGCACCCAGAAGATTCCATCCATATGTACGCGCAGTTGCAACAGCGCAATCTAGCAAAGCCAATCAAGCGCTTGATCGAGGTCTACGCATTGCGTGTGGCCTTGTATTAGCCCTGCGGGAACAACTAGGCAATGTTTCAAGGAGAAAGGAACTCTTGAAGCACAGTCAGGAACAAATGGATGCTTTGTTGAGTATGGGATTAAGTAGTGAGCTCATATCTCATTGTGTTCGCTTATCTCCTGACAACAGCGAGGAAGAACTGGCAGAGTTGGTGAGGTTTTCTCATGTTCCTTGTGTCTTGGCATTCAACTCCGTGAGTCATAAAATCAATCCCGAAGATGTCCAAGAAGAGACCAAAAGTGCTATTGAGGCGATACTTAAGGAGCAAGTCGCTTCAGATAGTGACGCCTGGATGTTCCTCGATCCTGAGCAACTCGATAAAGAAATGGCAGACCGAATGGCGCAGTTCTCCTCTGAGCCCTTGAACGAGACGATGGTAGAAGAGGAGAGGACAGAAGTGTCGCAGAAGGACGAACTACAGACATTGGCAGACAGCTTTCGCTCTTTCCTCAATGAGGAGTCTGATTTTGATGGTGTGCGGCCACTACCCATGGCTCAAGAGAAACAGAAACAATCAACACCCCAGACTGTTCATGATGTGATTGATAGCATAGATCTGGAAAAGTTGGATTTGAATTGTGTCAATGATATCGTCTCGAAAGCACTTCTCGAAACGGATGTGAATCGTAGTAATGAATGCAACAACAAGACCCCAGCCTGCGCTGAGGAGGTGAAAGATAGTGATGACGAAAGTGACGATGAAAGCGATGAAGAGAGGGATGATAGCGAATACGACTCGGAGGGGGATGATTTCGAAACTAGAGAATCCAATGAGCACGAAATCGGGAGTAGCGAAGGAGAGAGTGAAGAGGATGGAGATGACTATGAGGCTGAAATGGATGCTGAGATTTTTCAAGAGGAAGCGCTCAGGGCAACGTTTGAAGATCTATTAGCGCTACGGTCTAGTGACGGACGAGAAAGCAGTTCGCTTGGAGACTTAGATGACGATGATATGGATATGCATCTCTTGTTGAATATTCTCAAGTCACATGCCGAGTCACTTGGCGTTCCACAGGGACCTGCGCATGCTCTCTTCTCCCAGCTAGGTGCTCACCTTCCTGTCCCACCTCCTATTAATCAGGAGCGTTATACGAAGACAAAAGATAGTGTGTAAAAAATGGTTAATTCTTTTCAAAGTTAAATCGTGTTACTGTTAGGTGGTGAAAGACAGATGACAAACTGGAGGACCAATTTACAAACTTGTGAGTGGTGGGTGGAGGACAAATGTCCAGATCTCCAGACTTGGAGACGGACGCATGCGGGAGCATTCGTGGCTGGTGTGCTTGTGCTTCTGGCTGACACGCGGTTGGGGTTCGCCGTGTGGGATTGATTCTCTCTGCTCTCAGCCTCCTATTAGATAGTCCAGGCTATTTGATTTCTCCATCCCTCCACTAGCATCATCCTCTCAAATGGAGTTGCCGGTATTAGTTGCGATATTCGCAGTCATCATCTTGGTCCTCTTTGCCTCAGGTGCCTTCAAGAGTGGCAAAAAGTCTCATCATAAGAAGGAACACAGCTCTTCATCCTCTTCTTCGACTCATTCTCCTGCTGCTGCCAAAACGGATTCTGTTGCTTCTTCCGCTGCCGAGAAGGAGAAGAAAGGTCCCAAGAAGAAGAACCGTTCTAACAAGACCAAAGCTCAGAAGGCAAGAGCCAAGGCAGCAGCTGCTGCCGCTGCCACTTCGTCTTCTTCTGTCGCTGCTGCCTCTGCCTCCGAAGCTGAGAACAATGCCACTGACAAGGATGACAGTCATGATGAAGCTAGTGATGAGAGTAGTGATGAAGAGGATGCTATTCCTTCTGGTATCCGCTTCCAAACTCAGCAGCATTTAGCTCAAGAGAAAGCCAAGGCCAAGAAGGCTCAACTGCTTGACAAAGAGAAGCATCACCATATTAAGCAAGCCCTTAAGGCTGCTAAGGAAGATGCTGCTGCTGCTCCTGTTCATGAGGATGCTCTCTTAGAGCCTGTGCCTCAGCATGCTGAGAATGCCCCAGCTGCTCACTTTGATGGTTGGGCTGTTGTTGGAAAGACCAAGGCCAAGAAGACTGAATCCGAAGAACAAGTCTCTGCTCCTGCTTCCCCTGTTCCTGAAGTTATTCCCGAGCCTGCCCCTGTTGCCGTTACTCCCCCTGCTCCTGTAATTGAGACAATCACCTCTGAGATGAAGGTTGATCCCAAGAAGGTTGGTCTGCTCATTGGTCCCAAGGGCGTCACTAAGATCGCCATTCAAGATCTTACTGGCACCAAGATTAACGTGCCAAAGGTAGAGAAGGAAGTTACTGAGGCTGTTCCTATCTCTGTTGTGGGTCCTGCTTTGGGAGTTAGCAAGGCTGTGCATGCTTTGAACGAACTCATCACCAAGGGCTATGCCACTCTCTTGGAAGCTGACGACTTCAGCGAGTCTTATGTTGCAGTTCATCCTCGATACCTTCCTGACATTATTGGCAAGGGTGGTGCCACTATTCGCACCCTTCAGAAGCACACTGATGTGAAGATCACCGTGCCTTCTACCCCCAAGACTCCCCAGCCTGATGGCAAGATTTCCAAGGTGAAGATTGGTCTGGCTGGTCGTAAGGAGAAGGTTTCCCAAGCTCGTGCTCTCATCAAGGATTTGACCAAGTACTATCACACTCCTATCACTCATCCTGGCGTGGTCCATGATGAATTGGAGTTGGACAGCAAGTACTTCAACTTCATTATTGGTGCCAAAGGTTCTGAGATCAAGAACATCCAGAACACTCACAAAGTCAGTGTGCATATTCCTAATGCCGACTCTGCCAACCCCAATTTGGTGATTGTTGGATCCGAGCAAGGTGTTGCCGCTGCTCGTAAGCACATCGAGAAGATTATCGATCGTGTTGATGGTGTGGGTGCCACTCCAACGGAGACTGTGGTCACTCCTGCTGCTGCTGTGGAGACTCCTGAGGTTGTTACTGAACAACCTGAAGTTGTCACACCGCCTGCTGTGATTGATCCGGTGCCTATCGTTCCTGTTTCAACTGGAAGTGCATGGGGCTCCAACACCAAGAGCCGGTTGCCTCTTCCTCCTCAAGCAGAGGATGTTCCTGCTGCTGATGAGGCATGGATGAGCGAGTTTGTACCTCCTAGTGGTGGTATGGACTTGAGCTCCATGTTGCCTGCTACTGCCAAGTTTGCCCCTCAACCAATGCTTCAGGAGGCCGCCCCGAGAGTGTCTGCTCTCAACGCTGGTCCCGCTCCAGTAGATCCTACAAAGAAGGCCCCTTCTGTTGTACCCTCTGCTTGGAATAACCTCTCGAGTCTGCCTAATGACAAGTGGTAAAGCCTAGGATAAGCTTTTCTGGTGCCGTCGCTCATTTTGTTGCGTGGAGATGTCCAATGCTTTGGAAAGAGAAGAGGGCGCTGGTTAAGAGCTGTCCAAGTGATCTAATGTCGGATAATTTGTGGATATGAGAACTACTACCTCTTGTTGTCTTTTGCACGATAAACACGAACAATGTCAGAAACGAAGGTTCTGTTTAGGTTACAGTAGCTCATACAGTGAAAGCAGCCATTGTCAGCGATGACAAACGATTTCTTAGATGTTCTATGAATGATGATAGTCGGGAAAGTGATGATTCCTCCATGTTAGATGTACTTCCTTCCAACCAATTCCTCAAACCGCTCGACTTCCTTTTGAGATCCGAAGGCAGCTTGAGTAACCTGTTCGGTGTTGGTGATGGGGATATCAAGAACACTCTTCTCGCCCTCAGAGCTCTTGCCACCAGCTTTCTCCACAATGTAGCCAATGGGAGAAACCTCATAAAGAACTCGTAACTTCGACTTAGTGTGCTTCGAAGCAACATTGACAAAGACTCCCTTGCCCTTGACCATAAGCTGGTTGACATCTGGCACCATGCCACCAGTGTAACGAAGCTGGTAAGTGTTCTTCAACCAATAACTAAAGAGCTCAGCATAACCAGGATTGTCTTGAGTTGCACGAAGATTTCCAGGAGCAATAAGCTTGCCCTCATCAATGCTCTTGAACTCATTGGTCTTCACCCATTGACCATGGTTTGCAGAGAAGTCATCCACCAGAAGGAACTCATGGGCATAAGGCAAATTATCCACAGCCAAAGTGATTGTCGTGCGTGGACCATAGACAGCAATACCAGCACCTTTGAGTTGACGTCCAGTAATGCCAGTGAGCCTATCACCTGGCCAAATGCCCCAAATGGTGCCCACAGCAAAGTTAGTGTCAATGACGGAGGATCCATCCAGAGGATCAAATGCCACGGAATAACCACTGCCTCCCATGGAATCTATTCAGATAGATTATTAATTTGAGACTGAGAAATCATTCAAAAGGAGTTAGCATTTGTTGTTGTGATTACCTTCAGTAGGATTCTCTTCAGAGGAAGCAGTTGATACCGAACCCGCACTCTTGAGATTTTGGAAGATGACATTATTAGCTAAGATGTCAATAGCAAGTTGCTCATCGCCTAGAGATATTCATTATCAAGACGAGGTTAGTGTCACAAAAATAGCTAGTATATCATGAAAGCATGAAAAACTGTACCGAAGTCATTAAAGCAGGCCATCTTGTCACATGATGCAGTGCGAATCTTATAGGCAATCTCTTTACAGGCACGAAACATAGCTAAAGTAGCCTTCTTTAATCCAGGTTCACAGATATCAAGCCATTCTTCAATAGTGGGTGTAGCAGCGAGTACTTGAGATTGTGTCATTTGCAATCTGCTTGTAGTTGGCATTGTTGGGGTTGTTCGCAAAATAGCATTTCGTCCATGAAAAGCAAGAGCAGTTGAGACTGACAGTACAAAGGAGATCATAGCATAGGAAACCAACATGGTAAATAGTAGTCTGTTTCTTTGAAGAAATAATCGAATAAAATTGTTAAAACAGATCAAAGGGAGAAGAAGAAGTTGTTGCTAAGAATAATAGCAAAAGAGAGAGTGTGTGTGTTTCTGTTTGAAAGGTTGGTAAAGGAGATAGGGATTGGATAGGTTGGTTAGCCTAGTCTGGGTATTGATTGATGTAAGATCCAAAGGCAGAAGGTCTTCTTCTATCGTCGTCTTCGTGCAAGTGCTCTGCTGCAAGGCAAACCCAACACTGTCAGACTGCGACTGCTGATGATGATGACGTCGCGACCCAGCCCCCCCACTTCATTTCAGCAGTTTCGGTCTTTCGAATTTCAGGGATTTCGAATCATTCTTATGTAATTCAGTTATAAGGAGAGTGGAAGCTGTGTTAAGGAATTTCTCTATTGTCAGTTCGTGAAGTTAAGAAGAATGCATGAGCACGTGGATGATGATGAGATTGGCAACAAGTCAAGTCTTGCTTGTTATTGGGATTTACGACAAGACAAGGTCTCTGTCTCATTGGAGTAAGAATGAAGCATTGGATTGTCTTAATTTTCCTTATTTCTTTTCTAGTGGATGGTCATATTTTCCAACCTCATCATCCAAATCATCATAATCCACTTCATCATTCTCATCATCTTCATCGTCTCTTTCAAATCAGAGGTGGTCAACAACAACAATCAGCGACAATACCACAGCAAGAGAGTCAACCTACACGAAGTGCAACAACCCAACAATGTAATATCCTCATCTCCACGTCCATTGGATCGTCTTTCCTGGACAAGAAGAAGAAAGTCACTCTCCCTGCCAACACCACCATTGCTGAATTGAAGGAATACTTGCAATCCAAGTTCCCAGGCTCTCCTCCTAAGGAACTACAACATCTCTATTATGGTACTCGTCTGCTGGGAGATGACGAGGTGGTCTCTAACATCACTACCTTGCCCACCATTCCTTTGCTATTGGACATGGTCTCAGGACATAGTATCTATGACAAAACCATGTCTATTGAACAGGCTTTAGAAGGCTATGTTGCTTCTGTTGTTCAACTCACCTATCTATCCAACCAACTCAAGACTGTCATTGGCTATCAACCTGATGATCATAATAGCAATGAAACAATAACAACCAAAATGGAAAGTCCCACTTTACGACAACTTTTCCAAGCTGTGAATAGAACAATCTATGAGACTTATGCAGATGAGATAGCCTATGCCTTAGAAGTTGAAAAAGATCCTGAAGCCTTTGCAGCAGATACAAAAGCATGGAGAAGTCCTCAACGTCGAGCAGTCAGTCCTTTGACTGCCGCCCTTGCCAAAGAATTTGATCTTAACCTACGCAGTCTATGCAGCTTTCTCTATTATACTGCTATCTTGTTAGTCTTTGCAAACTTTGGTACCTCCAGTGCACAGAATGCAAGTATTATCTTCAGTATTATTCCTGTCTTATGGTTGTCCAAGTTACGTCAATTGCGATTGATTTATAAGGTAGCAACAGACTGTTCATCTAGTTAATTGTTCATTGTGGGGTTATAAATACTGTTCGCTGTTGCTTCTCTTAGATCGCACTCTATCTCATTCTGCCTGTCCTGCCCAAGATGGACATCTTCATGCCACTTCTTCCAGCTCCCCTACAGGTTGGTTTACTGGATTACTTCTTCTCTTTACCTCTGATTCAAGTTGACCTAACAAACATATTGATATGTGATGATAGGTAATGGCTGTGGAGAGTCAAAAGTGGTTTGCAGCCGATGCTTCATCCAATGCTGAGGCAAGCAATGTGGAAGAAGAGAAAGAGAACAGCGAAGGAGAAGAAGATGATGATGAAGACAATCAACTGACAGAAGAGAAAGATGAGGAAACAGAGGAAGAAGCAGACAGCTCTGACTCCCTTAACCAAGACCAAAAAGATGATGATGAAGAAGAGGAAGGCGATGATGAAGAAGATGAAGATGACAACAAAGAAGAGGAAGAAGAACAAGGAGAGGAGGAAGAAGAAGAAGAAAAAGAAGGGAAGGAAGAAGAAGGTGAAGAAGAAGAGGAGGTAGATGAAGAAGAGGAGGAAGAGGAAGAGGAGTAGTGACAATAGATACAATAATGTAATCATAGCTATTACTATAACTACAATAACAGTCTATATAATCAGTTTCTACCTCAATGATAATATATATAACAACAACAATAATATCAATAATAGCGTGGAATGTGATTAGTTATGACCTTAGCATGTCATTCATATCATGTCGACCAATTTACTTTCCACATTCAACAATTGGCCAAAACACCCTTCTCTTATCATCATACAGTACTCGAAGGTATAGTCGTCTCCATTAATCAGAAAGACTCGTGATGTTGGAAGCCACTTCTCTTCCTCAATCTCTTGTAGTAGTTCTTCCAAAGCTGACCGATCGTCTGTGATGACTTACAGCCAATATACAGTACTCTACTCTCACATCCTACAACAGCTATCTGGAATACCTTTGGCAATTTGTAAGCTTTGAGCTTGCAACTATATAAGCAATTATACCATGACTGAGCTTGCACTGGTTTTGAATCTAGCCATAAAAGTCAACTACAGAAAACTCAGTTAAACCACATCCATGTTATGGATGGCTCTTAAGCTATAGTGACGAACATGCACAATCAACCCTTCCAAACGAGAGAAGTCTTTCACGATGTCTATCATGAATGTGTCTGACATTATGTCAAATATTAGGACAGCTTCGATTTGACAAGATCCTATTCACTGTCTAGAACGTGAAATAGATATCCTGTCTAGAACGTAGCACAAGCAATTCAAACACTCTCTCTTTTCTTCGAGAGAGCTATAGTCTAGTAGCTTTGATTCCGTGATTTTTCTTATCCACCTTGATAGTGTGAGCACCGTTTTGAAAAGCGTGATGCATAGAAAAGCGATCAAATCAGGACATAGACTATCCTGTAGAGTTTAGATTGGGTTTTAACATGACAATCAAAATCCGGAAGCGATCGTCTACTTCCCTTAGAAAGATCTGTTAAAAATCCATCGATTTTCAATACTTCCCAGTATATTCCAGATAACTAAAGATAATTTAGCATAATATCAATCGATAGGAATGTTGATAGTGTTGTTATTGGTGGGGGAGGAGATGGAGCAGATCTTCTAGAAGATTCAATGTCATAGGGAAGTCCTCTACTACCAGGAGTCCTTCTGACCCACTGATAGAATCTTCTCATTTCCTCACAACTGGAATGATTGCTTGCTAGTAGTTAACTGGTCATCCTCAGGTTGGACAACGCAGACAACCATTTCTCTCGATTATCCTTTTCAACACAGGCATTATTATCCAATATCTGCGCGAAATGCGTGGAATGCTCGTGGAATGCTCGTGGAATGTGTGTGGAATGTGTGTGGAATGTGTGTGGAATGTGTGTGGAAAGGGACGTGACCTCTTCTTGGAACTCAAAAAACGTGCTATTTTAGTCGTATGTTCCATCTCCAAATCTCAAATATAATATGGAACAGCGCAGGGTTGTGTGCCCAGCAGCCCAAACGAAAGGATCTCTTGGCAGTTGAGATCTCATCATGCCCAGCCCTCTCGTCTTCTTTGGAGGGTGTGTAACTCTCTTTACTGCTTGTTTAATAGCTTCGGCAGGGGGAGTGGGTGGTGGTGGCTTGTCTGTCCCCATACTCTTGTTGATCTTTGGGTATTCCTTTGAGACAGCTGTCCCACTTTCTCAGTTTGTTGTTCTTGGTAATGCTCTCTCTCAATGTCTTGTCAATATACAACATCGCAATCCTTATCGTCATAGAAAACCTCTCATATGGTGGGAATTGGTCGTAGTGCTTAGTCCTGCACAGTTAGGAGGATCTAATCTGGGGAATCTACTTGCGAAAATTTTTCCTGACTCTGTCATGTATATTCTTGCACTTGTCATGCTTCTTTATGCTACTAAACTCTCCATCTCAAAAGGATTACATAGACGTCAAGAAGAGCAAATGACTACAAAACACAAAGATCCATTTCCTCCTCCCGCCTCTCCCATTACTACCCCAACCAAGAATCCTATGATTGTAGTCGATAATGCAGTCTTAGAGACAAGTTTACGTAAGACAGAAGAGGAGGAAGAAAGGTTGTCAATCACAGAAGATGGTCAACATACTATCCAATGGCCTCGACAAGTCATGATTGTCATGTGTACCATATGGTTAGGATATCTTGGCTTGAGTTTGGGTCGTGCACAGACAGATACATGCTCAGATGTCTATATTATCCTCTTTGTTTTATCTTATCTACCTCTTGTGATTGGTTGTTTATGGGGTGTTTGGTATAATCGCCATGAGCAAGAATTGAAAACAGAAATGTCTGACAGAAGTGACAGAGAAACAGCGTTAGTCATCTCAACAACTCCCTTTGATGAAGTTGAAGAGAGTCTATTCAATCATCATCTATTAGCTTTACCTCCTATGGTCTTTGGTATTGGTATCATCTGCTCCTTGCTTGGTATTGGAGGAGGAGAATTGCTATCGCCTATGATGTTAGTCTATCATGTCCCACCTGTTATCACTTCAGCTACCTCTGCTGCACTTAGTCTGCTTAATACCTCATCTCTTGTCATTCGCTCTATCTCTGTGCAAGAAGTTAATCTTGTCACTGGCAGTCTGCTCTTTGTGACTGGATTGATGGGTGGACTGATTGGCCGCAAGTTTGGTCTACATGTTGCTACAAAACTCAATCAAGCTAGTACAATCATCTTTGCTCTTGCAGCAGCACTTTTTCTCAGCGCCATATACTATTTATTCAGATTAGCATCTGGAGATTTCAATAGTTCATTAAGTAATCCATGCACCTCCTCGTAGTCTAGTATTGATTTGATGGTTGCATTGATCTGCTGGTTAGCAATAGATCACCAGCTGAAACTCTTCTAGGTAGTCTAGGTAGCCAACTAGTTTTGCTGTAAAGAAGGTTTAATAAGTGGTTTGATCTTTAGTCATGAAAATAGTGTTGCGCTCTATGTTTTAGTTTACTGTGGTAACTCATTTTCTACAACTGACTAGCAGAAGCCAGCAGCAGGGCATATTGTCTACTAGCATAGCATGACTTTATACATTATCATCATCATATAGACAATAAAAGAAAGCATACATAACGAGAGGAGGCGAAGGAGCGAAACAATTTATTGTTGTTATGATGGCATGGTACGGTATGGTATGGTATGATTATATCCGAGGAGGCTGTTGCTGTTGTGCTTTGTCTCTGTCACTACCACTACCACCAGTAGCCCCATTACGAGCAGAAGGATCGTTCTGTCGAACAAGTCCAAAATATGGCAATTGCATCGCTTCTTCAGCAGAGATTCGCTCTTGATGATCATACCTCAACATCAAATCAAGGAACTGGATCGCTTCCTCTGAGACCAAATGTTGATTCTCTGGTGTGATAAATCGATGCCAAGGTTTCACACTGAAAGGACCCATAAGACCTTCAAATCCAGGATCTAGATCAATATCATACTTATCTAGATACTCGAATAGCTCATCTGTTCCTAAGACCTACAAGATAAACAATAAGGGTTACTTACAGAGAGTCAGACAGATAGGTTGGACAAGGACTACTAACCTTGGCAATGCGTACTAATTGATCATAGTTATCATGACCATGGAAGAATGGTTCCTTCTTAAAGATCATTCCAGCAAACATACACCCTAGAGACCACATGTCTAGAGAATAGTCATATTCTTGGAAGTCTACTAATAACTCAGGTCCTTTAAAATATCGTGAAGCTACACGAACATTATATTCTTCTCCAGGATGATAGAATTCAGCTAATCCCCAATCAATTAAACGAAGTTGACGTTTCTCATGATCAATCATGACATTATGTGGTTTAACATCACGATGCATGATTCCATTCGAATGACAATAATCTAAAGCTTTTAATAACTCATAGATATAATAACGAATATCATAATCAGTTAATGTAGGATATAATAGTTTAAAATCCACATTTTGTACATGTTCAAAGATTAAAGCGGGTGTTTTAGTAATAGGATCACGTACACAATCTAATAGAGAGATGATATTAATACCACCACATAGATTCTGTAAGATCTTAATTTCACGTTTAATCTTCTTTTTCTTGACAGGTTTTAAGATTTTAATAACACATTTCTGTCGTGTAACTTTATGAATACCTTGGAAGACTTCACTGTATTTACCACGTCCTATTTTACAATTGACTTCATAGTCTGTCATGTCACTACAGGAAGAAGACATAACATAGTGTGTTATAAGGTGGGTGATATGATATGATATGACACTTACCCCCAATCTACTTCAAGTGCTTCATAGTCCCAATAGGAAGGAGGTCGCACGGTATTGACATCTGCATAGACTCTACTCTCACAACATACACACACGCACACAACATTCAGTCAGACAGACAATAGACAGTCAGTCAGTCAGTCAGTCAGTCAGTGGCATCGACATATTCACACACAGTGATAAGAATAGCCTACCTGGAGATAGACATGGCTGAAGTAACACCAGGGACAGAAGCAGCAGCACCCGAAGAAGAAGCAGTAGCAGCAGCAGCAGAAGTTGTTGTAATTGTGTGGAAGAAGTCAAGCAGCAGGAATGAACAGATGACGAAAGAAAAGAAAAGAAATTTCAATCTCTCCTCCTTCACTTTCAAAGTTGTTCTCAAGACTTGTAGACTATCTTAGAAGATAACTTATCCAGCAAGACTCTAGGCACTTCTCAAAGCTCTGCTGATTGTTTTGTTTTGCTCCACGACGACAACGACCTGACAAACACGAACCAAACCAACTGTTCTTACGATGCGCGGGAAAGATTCCATGGAATGTCCATGGAATCCACAATGAGTATGAACATACGGTTGTTTCTTATACATTTACAATGAGGATGATAAGGGTGAGAGAGAATAACCATCTTTACTATCTTTGACGTCAAACCCTTTCTCTTTGATAAGTTGTCTAATAGCATCAGCTTCAGCATATCTCTTCTCAGCTTTTAGTCTAGCTCGCTCTTCAGCCATAGCCTTCACTTCCTCCGTCACCACTGCCACTGCCACTACCACTGAATTACCATTACCATCACTATTAATGGGGGATCTACAACAAGCACACCCTCCCCCTTGTCCATCCTCCAAGGCAGCAGCAGACAACAACAACATGCTGCTGTCTTGTGTCTGCTGTGAGAAGTACGTGACGGGTATCTCATAGAACAAACCCAACACTTTGTCCATAGAGACCATAGCTTGCTTCAGAGAGAGTAATAGGTCTTTCTTCCCTTCCTCAGCTTTCTCAGCCATCTTGATGATCTTGAAGAAGGCCGCCATGGCTCGAGGAGTGTTGAGATCGTCTGCCATGGCTGCTTCGAACTCTCTCATGACTTGCTCTACCTCAGTAGAGGATGACACGGAAGTGGTAGTAGCAGTAGTAGGGACAGGGTCAAGGGATGTGATCAAGTGGTTCAAACGAGTCATAGCCCGATCAATTCGTCTCAAACTATTTCGAGCAGCTTGAAGACTTTCTTCATTGAAATTCAACGGATTTCGATATTGTGCAGATACGATCAGAAAGCGAAAGATACGAGCATCTTCACCTTGTTTAACAATATCCCTACAGTACAATGCAACAAGAGAGAGAGAGTCACACCATAGCATAGTATATACAGTATATACAGTACAGTAGTACACTGTGTCATATACTACAGTGGAGCTTACGACATACTGTATGTTGCATGGTGGGGTGGCATACAATATATACTATACAGTATATAGTATATACAGTGCAGTAGTCAAGTATAGCATATACTATAGCAGTAGAGCATACCATATACTGTATATTGCATGATGGGGTAGTATACAGTATATGTAGTATGTTGTTGTATACTGTTCATGTAGAAAGGTATTGTCTGCATGTCAGCTGTCTGTCTAACCTCAAGGTCTTGAAGTTCTTCAAACTCTTAGACATCTTCTCATTGTTAATGTTGACGAATCCATTATGAATCCAATACCTGCTGAATGGCTGCTGACCTACAGTACAACAGTACAGTATCATTCATGTGTAACACGATAAGAGACAAAGCTAAGCACCATGTGCTAGTAGTGGAGAGTGTACCAGTGAATGCCTCAGACTGTGCAATCTCGTTAGTGTGATGTGGGAAGACAAGATCCACGCCTCCACTATGAATGTCAATAGAAGGTCCCAAGAGACTGTAAGCCATGGCACTGCATTCAATATGCCACCCTGTATATCAGCACATCAACAAACACAAACCAACACAACACAATACATCAGATATAGTAGCCTGTTACTACTACTTCACCCCATATAGTGCTATGCCCTTACCTGGTCTACCTCGACCTAACCGACTCTCCCAATAGACTTCTTGATCTTGTTCGGTGTGTGCTTTCCATAAGGCAAAGTCTCTAGCATCAAGTTTGTCTGCCTCGCCTCGCTTTTCATTAGGACCAGAGCCACCCGCTCCATCGACCATTTCTTGAGTTTTGTCTGCTGTGAGATGAGCCAGCTTGCCATAGTCTTCACTTGCACTCACTTTGAAATAGACAGAACCACCTTTACGATAGGCAAACTGCTTGTCTAGTAGACTTTCTACCATATTTTCTATCTCAGGGACAAACTCTGTTGCTCGTGGATATCGTGTAGCAGGAATGATATTTAGCACCTGCCACACACACACACACACACACACACACACACACACACACACAGATCAGCTATCTATGATGACAAGATGTCTCATAATAGAGAGAATAATAATAGACTCACTTTCAAATCATCAAAGAAGGCATTGGCATACTTCTCTGTAATGTCTTTCATAGATTTACCTTCTGCTTGCATTCGTAGGATGATCTTGTCATCAATATCTGTGAGATTACAGATGTGATGGACATCATATCCACAATACAGCAGCCAGCGCTTGATGAGGTCATAAGTGAGGAAAGCTCGGAAATTGCCAATATGAGCAAAATCATAGACTGTAGGACCACAACTAGACCAACAAACAATAGCATAGCTCATGTTAGTGAGGGAGGTAGCAAAGAGTGAAGGCGCACACGCATGCACACGCACATAGATACACACACACACACACACACACACACACACACACACACACACACACACACACACACACACACACACACACACACACA
>VKHL01000030.1:45419-109984 GCA_015146655.1 Ochromonas danica
ACACACACACACACACACACACACACACACACACACACACACACACACACACACACACACACACACACACACACACACTTGGACAATACACAACGAACCTGTAAAAGGAGACTTTGGGTGGGTGCAAGGGTATGAAAGACTCTTTCTGTCTTGTCATACTATTGTAGAAGACTGTCTGACGTCTTAGTTCTTCAAGACGATCATCTCCTGGATGACTTTCTATCCTTGACTCATGCATCATCCTCATAAGATTTCTTTGTTGTTTGCAACTGTTTGATGGAAATGTTTTGGTGTGAAATCTACTTTTGATTGGAAGATGCCAAGCAAGATGAAAAGGCAGTATTAGAGCTAGCCATACTAGCAAGAACTTGCATGGCTGGTCATTGAACACCATCACTTCTCAATGGTTGCTGTTGTCAGAGATGGCAGACAAGTTGTGATATCTGATATGACATCATACCAAACACAAGAAACAAACCCAGAGCCAGACAGATTCCAGATTCTGGAGATCTGGAGATACCCCACGCATAACAACAATTAGGAGTGGAGACAGAGTAGGAGTGATTAACAAGGAGTGATCATCGCTATGGGATAGCTCCTGTCCTGTAAACCTTGTTTGGCAAGAGAGGATCTTCAACGAAAGAAGAAATAATGTGTTAATTGAAAATTGCTTATGTTAATTTGCTACTGTAGTGTAGTGTGCAGTAGTTAGCTAGTCTACTTATTAATAAATGTCAAATCCGCACCAACTAGTTCCAAATTATTCGAACCTTTTGAAGCAATAGTTAAACTATAATGTTCCATGATCATATTCCATTCCTCTACTTCATCCAACATCTCGAGTTCTTTCAATCTCGCCTTTTCCTCCGCTGTTGTCGCTTTGTTGTAAAACTCTTTCATAGTGCAGCTATGAGCAACATCCCATCCATGGTGAATGAACTTCTCTTTCTCTGCCTCTAAAGTAGGATAGTCTAACATGCCTGGGATATGAAATCCAGCACCTTGTAGGTTACGAACCATCATTTGACCATATCGATCATTTGGGGTGATCATATCATAAGACACCCAGAGTGCTTCCTTCTCCAAATAACTTGCCAATGAAGCACACAATTGGCTGACCACTTCCTTGTCCAAGTAGACCAAAACACACTCTGTGTGGATGAAAGTAGGCACTGACTTGTCAAATCCCACTGACTCTAGTAATGTCATTAGCTGAGGAGCATGGCGGAGGTCAGAGCCGATAAGAGTGAAGTCACCATGTTGATGGACATTAGGAGGTAGAAAGGTCAGACGACTGCTAGGGTTGGAATCAGCAGCAGAGCGTTGAAAGAGAGGAGCAAGGTGAGGATCATTCCGATAGAATTCCGCTTTGTTTCTCATAAGGTCAGGGAAGTCAACTTCAAACACTTTACAGGGACTACTACCACTACTGCTATTGTTGCTGCTGCTTGCGTGGTCATAGGCTGTGAGCGGGCACGTGTCATAGCCAACCCCGAGGAAGAGGAACTGACGTGGACGATCATTGGTACTCTCTAAGAACTTCTCCAATGACAATCGATTTGATACCACACGAGCATAATATCCTCGATTAATAATAGGAGATTTCCTTTGTGGTGTAGTGGGCATGATGGTTTTCTTAGCAAGTAGTTGTTGATAGATGAGTTCAGCAAAGGGGTCATCATAATACTTCTTCTGATGTGCTTGATATTTACAGAGAAAGCTATCTACAGCAGTCCAACGAGTTCGTTCATCCGCTGTCATATCTAGAGTATATTGAAATAGTAGAAGAAGATCTGTTGAAAAGATATTGAAAACAGAAAACTTCTGAACTGATACTGTAGCGGGATGATTGAAGAAAGTTCTGCTTCTTCGGCGTGGCAATATTATTGCTATGCGTGGTATTTCCTTAACTTAACACCGTTTAACATCCCTCTGCTGCTGTTTTGTTGTCTGTTATTTATCAAACAGTCAATTTTGATCAGTTGAGAAGAAAATGGAAGGTGATTTTGATTTAGAAGATGATGAAGAGGATGAATTTGTACCTCTTCAAGTCATGCCAACCATGAGGTTAAATGATATTTATGCTAAATTTGATCGTTCTACTTCCTCTGTGGTCAACCTCGATGCTCTTATTCCTCCTTTAGAGGCAGGCGAAGAAGTCCTGCAGTCACTCTTCTACAAAATGCCTCGATCCACTAGAACCTTGTCCTTACGCTTCAACAATCTCAGTCCCTTCTCAGTGGAGCTCTTGATCGACTGGGTCTCCCAGAACGACTACCTCGAGACTTTGTATGTCATGGGCTGCGGTATCGATGACAAGAATCGACTGAAGCTGGAAGATGCCTGGAAGAAGAATTACACTGGACATCGTACAGATAACTTGGGCTACACGTTCTATCGAGTGGACTTCTCGAAGGTCCCTGTGGAGGAGGACAACAACAAGAAGAACAACAACAAGAAGTGATGCGATCCATTGGATAGGATCCCTAACCTCTGGCCACTATCCCCTCAGAAGAACACTACAACAAGATACTCCTCCTTTTAATTACAAACAAAGTTTACGGCGGCAGTCACCACATCGGCTGGCAGGATGATGACAACTGCCTATCTCTCAAGTGCTCTATTTCCCTCCAGGCAGAAGAGCTTTGAAGATGGCGGAATCAATGGTATCGCTTCCAGACATCATGCCAGCTGCGATCATATCCCGATTGTCCACCACAGTGTAGACCTGGCCAGTGCGCAGGCTTTGAACAATAATATAGACATATTGATCAGAGGGGAGCTTGCTAGATGACTAATGTAGATCAATAAAGGGACAAAACAAACGATTGACTTGGTGAGCAGTAGTAATAATAATAGTAATAAGAGAAGAGCATTCTTACCTCCGCCCACACTCGAATCTGTGCCTTGTCACCCTTAATATTGAAGCGAACACGTAAACGAGTAGAACCATCCTCAGCTTTATATTTGTAAGAATCAACATGGTTTCTTCTGCCTTCAGTGTTTCGGCCAACATCGCGACCAAATGCTTTGGCATTGTCACCCACCATCTCCACAATCTACGGCATAACATAGCATAGCATGACAGACCACAGAGGTTATAGGAAGAACAAGAATAGCATAGAAGAGGAAATGAGACCTACCACATCATTGTAGCGGATATGGTCGAAGACAGCAGAGAACAAACCTTGTGGGCTTTGACCCAAAAGTTCGCTGGCAGTATAGACAACACCTGCTACAATCGCGCAAAGCAGAGCAAGTCTTCCGAAAAGACTACCATAAAAGGCAATCTATTCATCAATAAGAGAAGGAAAGTTAACCAAAGGCAGTGGAGTGGATGTGTTCCGAGTATAGGAAAACGAACCTTATCCTTGGGAGTCTGAGGCTCATAGTCATCATAGTCGTCAAAGTCTAACTTAACCACCTCTGTACTCTCTTTCTTAGCTTGTTCTTGACTATTGTTACTAGGAGAGGAAGGTTGTTGTTCTGGGGTGGTAGACATGGAACGAATTGATGTCATCACATTATTAGTCATCTTAGGAGAAATCTTTAATACATTTCTAACTCCAACAGATCGACCTAACGAAAGAAGAGATAAGGTAGGTTGTCTAAACTTCGAGAACATTTCTAGATTCCTATAGAAAAGAGCAGAGATGATGAGGAATCAATCAATCAATCGAGGGTGTTGATTGACGCTGGCCATGCAAAGCGGTGCTTCTGCCATACAAAAAGTATTACCACCCCGCGCAAACGCCAAATTGCTAAAGTTGGCTCGTTCTTAGATTGCTAGTCTAGAGTGCTAAAGTTCCAAGACTGATGTAGTCTAAAGTTCGTAAGTTAATAACGGAAATGTTTGGAGCGCCTGCAACAGAGAGCAAACCAACCCAATCCGCCTTTACGTTTGGGTCCTCTGATTGTAAGTGATTGGATAACAGATAACAGACACAGAAGAGAGCGTAACATATCTTGTAGATGTGTTTATGTCTTTTAAAGCAGTGTATCGAAAGGAGGGATTTAAAGCGTTTAGATGGTTTTTTAATTAACTGTTAGATAGTCCTAGAGGGGAAATACTAGAGAGTCGTTGAATTAGTGGATGCATGCTGCTCGACTGCCTTGCAGAGGAAAGATAGTGTTTCTGGACGTGGGCATCGGTCGATGATTAGCACTCAAGCGTAATGGTCGAAATTACCGCTGATGAGGCGCTCTAGCTCGGGGAGGGAGGAAAGAAGATAAGGGGAAGTTGTTTCTCTTCTCTCCTCTCGACATTATGAAAGTTGGTGGGATCGGGGAGCTGCTGGCCAATGTCCAGGTATACTTAGGAACTGGGAACGACAGTTGGTAGGTTTCCTCGATCTGAGCTTCAAAAGCCTTCCGAGATGGGCAGGCCGCGCAACAGACTACATTCCTACATCCCTAATGGACACTTTTTGACCCGTCACCTCACAATTCAGTTTTTTTCCTGGGACAACCCCAATATCACGGATCATCTTGATAACTTCTTGCCTTCATGGGAGTAAGGCTCTTCAAGAACAGACAGACCTCTTGCTCAAGGTCTTTTGTTTTGGGGCCAGAGGTGAGGAGAAGGAGAAGCAGCGGGTGACAACTTCGCTTCACTTCAACTGAGCAGGAGTTGGAGTCACCACCACGCACACGCACGACCATCACACAGTGCATCATACAGCAGAACATACAGCAGATCATACAGCAGACAATCCCCCGTTCTCATTAACCGGAAGTGAACCCTGCAGTGTGACTCCAAGCCACCAGCACAACACTGAGAAGAGCTGAAAGTCAACAGCAGCACAACAAAACAAGAACAACCACGAGTCAGTCAGTCCACAGATTGATTTTGATAGCTTGACAATTCTTCTCTACGATTGTCATTAATATCACTTGAGAAGGAGAAAGAAAGAGTGAGAATAAGAGAGAGCATAGCAAGGTAAATGATACTATAGAATGTTGTCCAGTTGAACTTGCCTGATTGTGTTATTCTTCTGTATGGGTCAGTGCTCTGATTCGTTACCATGTCTACCTCATCTATTCCTGTTGTTATCAATCCTGATAATCTCAAGGAAAGCAGTCCTTTGCTCCCCAAACCAGCAGAACCTTCCTCTACAACACTAACGCCAGCAGAACATGTCCTTTCCAAGACCACTTGGAAGAATGGAATCATGATTTTTATTGGCTCCGTGATGGTGTTGACTATCTTAACCGTGGTCATCTCGTCTTCCACCAGCACGTCTTCTCGTCTAGGCGCTGCCTGGTCCTCCAAGGCATTGCCTTTCTCCCGTGTCGACCCCGCGGATATTGGTATTCAATATGTGGAACGTCCTGATATTTCCAAACCAGGAGCAGCTTTTGCTGAGTTAATGAACCATAGTGTTCCCATTCCTTTGCCTACTAACAGTTGGTATGAGAACTTTCTCATCGCCGCGGATGCCACTGTGCCAGAGACCAATGTTTTCCAAGTACCTTATATCCTGGATACTTCAGGATATCTTGTGGGGATAAGAACGCATCCTTGCCATGTCCAGGCTAATTCACGAGCTGTCATGGTCAGTCACATTCCCTATTCATGCTACTCTCAATACTGTTGTTCTAATTGCTCATTCATTGGTCGTAGATGACATACGAATATGCCAACGGTGTTAGCTTAGGAGCGCTGGAGACCTTGTCTCCCCAGCACTTTGTTCATTCTCAGGGTTTGCCTGCCATCAGCAAGTTAGCCATTGAATTGGAATGGGTCTCTCCAGATGGATATAATAGCATGCGTGCTCCAGTTGTTCGTGGCTCACCTTATACAAGCATGCTCTACTTCAATGCCACTCCTCGCTTGTACGTGGAGAGGTTTCTTCGCGAACCAATCATAGTTGACCAAGGAGTTGGTGGTAGAACCCTGCAATGTGGAAATGGCAAGAACAATGAATTCACCGCTGAGCCTGTCCTGGTGAATCGTGAGTTAAAGCTCTCTTTTGATACCTCGGATATGACTTGGCTCATCTTTGTCTCCGAGCCCATGGAGTTTGTCTGTTCCGAGTACAATTCATATCACGACGAGATGTCTTTGAATCTTGCTCCTGGTGTGGTGTCAAATCTTCGATCTTTCTTTGAGCTGAAAGTTGTTCGTCCTGTGGAGAAAGCAATGGTTCGTCTTGCCATGTCAAACAATTGCACAACTGGACAAAACCCACAGTGTTAGTTGCCCGATCACTTCTCTTTATCTCATCATCCGTCAGATCTCTAATTGATCCGCTGTTGTTGTGGTTATTAGATTGTGATCATCCAGCAACCCCTCGTGACCAAACCGAGTATGAGAATCTTCTTCGCGATCATGCAGAAGCCTATCCTACTGGTAATCCCTCCTTCACCTGTACCAAATGACATGCTGGGTGATTCAGTGATAAATTGATGTTGTTTTGTTATAGCCACTGCGGATATCCAGTTTACCTTTCCCACCGTTGCTGAGGAGGAAGAAGAGTTGCGAATGACCTTTAATTGGAATGCCAATCTTATGTCAAATATCGGGAAAGGTCAAGAACCCAGCATGGTCGCGTCTGACCTCGCCTCTACCCCTGCGCCTCCCTCCGTTGAGTTGCTCATGTTTGCCTTACCTCATCATCAAGAACGCATGAGGCGTACTGAACTCTCATCGAACATGGTTCAGTCAGCAGGATGTATGCCAACCATTCATGGTGTGGCCTGTCCGGTAAGAGGAAGTGTATTGTTTACACTACGGTACTAAATGCTCACGTGACTGACTGATGATTGATAACATTAGGCAATTGGTAACTCTTGGTCACTTGTGGAACATTTGCATCGCACAAGTTTCCATGCTGCATTATCACCTCGTGCTGAGATCTTTCCCGACTTATTGGCAGCTGCCAAGAAAGATCTCTTATTTCGTCTTCCTCCTAACTACGTGCGTGGTGCTGGTGATACTTACTTTTCTGGTAAATTACTCGCTCGCATGGCACGTGTTATTATCATTTCCGATGAATTGGGCTTGTCCAAGACAAAAGATTTTGATGATGCTTTAACTCATTTACGATCAGGTGTTGAAATCTGGTTGAATGGAAGTGCGGAATCCGTATTCCTTTATGATCGTGCATGGGGTGGATTAGTAATGTGTGGCTGTGATTATCATTGGTTTCCAGATGAGAAGATTGGTAGATGTATTAATCAATATCCTGATTGCCCAGCCTTATCAGATATGGGACAGAATTATGGTGCAGGCTTTTATAATGATCATCATTATCATTATGGATATCATATCTTTGCTGCTGCAGTTGTCGCTAAGTTTGATCCTCTGTGGGGCAAGAAATTCCATCAACACGTTCTCTTACTTGTTCGTGACATTGCTAACCCTTCTGATGAAGATATGTTTTTCCCTACTTGGAGACATAAAGATTGGTATCTTGGATTCTCTTGGGCAAGTGGAATTGTAACACATTTAGGTCGTCCTTATCCTAATGGACGAAATCAAGAAAGTGTGTCCGAGGCTATTGCAGCATATGAAGCGGTTGCTCTCTATGGTGAAGTCATGCAAAGTGTCTACTTTGGTTCAGATAACGATGCTGATCGTGCACTGTATGATGCTGCTTTCCGAATGAGAGAAATGGGTCGTTTATTGACCGCCACAGAGATACGATCTGCTAAAACTTATTGGCATGTCCAATCCCCTAATAATCCTGACGTTGCACGTATCTATCCAGGTAATGTTCCTTTTTCTCTGTTTGTTTTATTCTAAAGAACCTTGTTCGCTCACTGTTTGTTATTGATGATGATGATGATGATGATGATACACCAGATATCTATGAACCCAAGGTAGTTGGAATGATTTGGTCAATGCTTGCTCAAGAGCAGACATGGTTCGGAAACGAACCTTGGAAAAGCTATGGAATTCAGGTATAATGATGTCTTTCTTCTGTATGATGATGCCTATTATCATCGGTCATGGTTTCTATGTGTTGGAATAGTTGCTGCCGATTACCGTGGTCTCAGAAGGAAGAGATGATCCAGCTTGGGTGAATGAAATGTTGCCAGTATACAATCACTCCTGTACTTCTGACCCTGGTAAGCATCATCCAATCCCAAGTGAAAGTTGAGAGCTAATGTGAATATATCACATATTAGTTTGCATGCGAGAAGGTTGGAGTGTTGTGATCTACACATCCATGGCCATAACTGGTCGTTGGAGAGAAGCCTGGAAAGCAACCATGGCTCTTCCTGATTCCGTCTTCGACTCTGCAGGAGCCAACGGCCATTCTTTAACCAACACCTTGTGGTACATCGCCACAAGACCTGATGTCCCTGTATAATTTTAATCAGTGGATTTAGACGCTATTTTTGCAGTCAATATTTTTGAGGTAATTTGTCACCCTTCTGTTGACAAAGTTTGATACTGGTATCTTCTCCTTCTTCTGGCATTAGGCCAATGAGCCATTGCTTGCATTGATGATGTAGGCCTCTCGTGAACTACTGTAGCATTTGGTCAGAAAGTTTGTTTTGTTGAATTCTTGTTGTTGTACTCGCCATGGAAGTTGCTGTTGTTGTTTGGATTGACTTTGACTAACCCTGTTCTACACTTTGTAATTAACAAATCTCACGCTCGCTCAACGACCGTGTCAGACATTTAACATGATAATCACTACTAGATGCTTCACAGCGGGTATCACAGCAAACTACCGTAGACAATAACATAACACCAACCATCTTGAACGATTAGGAAGGTCATGAGTCCCACCTGGGCAGACCTTGTTGTGAGGAGTAGGAAGAAGACAACCCATTATTCCCTCCCAGACCTAACCCTGAAGTCCCGCTGGGTGCTCCTGCTCCTGTTCCACCTCCATAGTATCCTCTCGAAGGGACTTGGGGGGAAGGTGCTCTACCTTTTTGTAATGGCCAGCCTTGGGTGTTGTTACTATAGGAGAAAGCATGGTCGTGGTGGATGTAGGGAGTGGATGACGGAAGGGGGGGAATGGAAGTTGTTCCTGCAGGCGGGGCAATAGAAAGAACAGGAGCAGGTGCAGACGACTTCGAGGAAGAAGACTGCGGAGAAGGCTCGTGCAAAGGTGGGGGAGGAGGCGGGGGAGCGCCGGCAGCTGCATTTCTCAATGCAGCGATGGAAGCATTCACCAGGCGTTGCAACGCTGCCACATCCTTCAGCAACCACAAAAAGTAAAACAAGCAAATTAATCACGATTAGAGATGTGAGATAACGAGAGAGCATCAAACCTTCGTGAGGGCTTGTCCAGCTGGCGAGCCATTCACTGCAACTGTGTTGACCACGGCAGTCGCGGTCTGCGCTACACTCTGTACCAATACTTTAATCTTGTGCTCCAAGATGGTTTGAACTGCTTCCCTTTCTTTGACTAACGTATCACATCTCATCTATCATAACAAAAACAGAATGGACATAAACAGCTTTAATGGTGAGAACAGGAAAGACATCAAAATTCTATTGTTCTATTACCTGCAAGGTATTGTTGCTATCAGCATGGGCTGAACGAGAGAGATCTTGTTTTAATCGCTCATTCTAATACAGAGAGGACAACAACAACCAAACATAATGAAGAGTGTAAGCCTTGTTGCACGAGAAAAATGAGAAATCTCAACTCTTACTTCTTGACGTAGATTGTGTACAAGTTCATCTGATGAAGAAGAATCAGAGGAAGCACCCTCTCGTAATCGATCCATGACCTTATCTAAGAGGTTCTTGACATCTTGTCTACTTTGTAAACGTGCTGCTTCTGTTGGCCAAGGTATCATACTTAAATAACGTTCCATTTCTTGATGCATGACCTGTTCCATAACACGACGACCAGGAATCTTCAAATTATTGTGTCCATCATGACTATGATTATGACTATTCATAGATTGTGTTGCATGACTCTCTGCTAGACGTGCTTCTAACGCAGCTAATTGAGATTTCTGATTCTCCACAAGACTAGATAATTGACGAATTTTCTCTTCTGCTGCTTTATTATTGTTATGAGAATTAGATCGCATAGAAGGACTAAAAGCATCATCTCCATCATCCACTTGAATCTCTAATGGACCGGAGGATTTCTTAGCACGATTTCTTTCTTCTTCAGCCCAATTATCTAAGATACGCGTTAACTCATCATTCTTCTGTGGTGAGGTAGCATTCACTTCCATAGAGATACGTTGCAATTTAATTAATAATGCAGACTTTTCATCTAATTTCTCTTCTAATTCCTTTTGATGACGATCATAAGCATCTAATTCATCTTGTAAAGCAGTAATTTGTTCATCACGTTCAACTAATCGTTGTGTTAAAGCAATCATAATATCACGTTGTTTTAATAATAATTGTTTATATCGATCAACTTGTGCTTTCTCAACTTCAATACTTTCTCTTTCACGTTCTAAATCTGCTAATTTAAATTCATATTCTTGTCTTAATCGATCTTGTTGTTCTTTCATTAAGACTTCTGTGGGACCATTATTCGCTGCACCATATCCTGCAGCTTTAGGATCTAATTGTCCACGAATCATTTGATTCATTAACGTAGCAATGCGTTCTTCCAGTTTCTTCTTCTCTTCCTTTTCTTTCATAAACTCTAAAGAACGAGCTTCTAAAGCACGTATAGCTGCAACTTTATCTGCTTCTGCTCGTTTACGTTGTTCATCTAATTCTAATAGACGACGTTTATCCACCACATTCTTACTTCGTTCTTCTAATTCAGCACGTAATTGCTTTAGTTCTCGTTCATACTTCCTTAATAAGGATTTCTGATCCAAATCTTCATTCACTTTCGCTTCATTACGAATATTCTTAGCACGATTAGCAAATTTCAATGTAGAAATTGTCTCTAGCATAGCCTCATAAGCTGGTGATACCATGGCCATCATGGTAGTCTTACAATTCCCACCTAAAGAATCTTCTAACATACGTGTTAGCTTACTATTACGATAAGGAATATGTTGTCGATTTTGACTTTTTGTTAATGCAGAGATAACATATCCCAACATAGTCAAAGAACGATTAATTTGTCGACTTTCTTCAAATCGTTGGCCCGTGGCACCAGATTGTTCAACACGTTCAGAACCTGCTAAATCAACCAGATTTAACTTGCCCACTTTAAATGTTTGTCGTAAATGATCTTCTAATCGATTCATTTCTTGCTCACGATGTACACCACGAACATACATGAATCGTTGGAAATCTTCAGGTGAGAGTTCTACACCTTGATCATCCACATAGACAGTCTCTGACTGCTCCACGATGACAATGAAAACAGCATGGGAACGAGAGGAGACTTCGTTCATGCGAGTTTCACCTGTTGCTCGTACAGAAGCACCACGTTCCATTAGGCCATAGATCTCAGAAGGCGATCGCACCACCCATTCTGACAAACCCTCTACATAGACACCACGTTTCTTATCTTCACGAATATTGAGATTATTACGATCTGGTTTTAATAAGTCAGAAATCTGTCTCCAATAGTAGTGGGTGGGTGGGTAACCAATATAGTGTACAGTGTACATACAGAAATCATTGACAAAGAATTAGAGGTTGGAATGGTATGGTATGACACTGGTGTGGTAGTTCACGAACCTGCTCATTGTAGATTTGTAAATAGGAAGCACGAACAAGAAATCTCATCCGTGGACTAGCAAATCGTTGAATATGATTGAAGATCTGCTCAATAGCTCGAGGAATGATTCCTCGTGCTTCAATATTTCCTTCACGATTAAAGCCCTCCCTATCATACCATGTCAATCACCAAACAAGATCATCATATCAGACAAAGTTGAAGGCTATAAAGTGTTTGTGACGTATTATATGCAATTGATCATATGGCAGGGGAGAAGGATTGTAGCTGTGAGGGTGCCCCATATGACAATAAGAGTGGCACCACAGAATAGCAGGGCAATAGTGACATGGCAGATATATAGATAGGGCAGGGCAATAACAAGGGCTTACATGGTGTAGGTCTTGCCAGCACCTGTCTGTCCATAGGCAAAGATCGTGGCGTTATAACCTTGTAATGCAGAGTCTACAACAGTCCGTGCTGTGGTCTCATAGACTTTCTCTTGGGTGCAATACTGACTGTAGACATAGTCGAAGGTGAAGGTGTAGGTGGTATAGGGACCAGGGTTAGCCACTACATTGCCGTCACCATCCACCACAGCATCGATATTCTCCGAGACAGTCAGGCACTGCTCGGTGTCATTCACTGCCACGACATTTCTGAAAGGCTCATCTCCGGACAACTCTCTGGGTAGAGGAGGACGAACTCGAATGACCACCTGGGCGAAGACAGAAAGATATTGAAAAATAAGATATGAAAACTGAAATAGAAGAATCTTCTTTCAGTTCTTCGTTAATGAAAGTAGAAGAGACTACCTTAAAATTGGTATTTCTTTCTTGTCTGATTTTTGGAGTTTTAACTGTTAAAGAATTAAGAGAACCACCACCTGTAAATGACATTCTTGATGCTGCTGCCCTTGATCCATTGATACTCATCTTTTCTTATCCTCTCAATAGATGCAAGCTAGTCAATACTATCCTTCAAATCGCTTTGGACAGCAACGACAAGATGGACTGCCAAATGCCCAGAGTTTTACTATCTGGCGATCCTATTTCGTTTTCGCACTTTCGCACAATCGCGTTTCGTGGTATGGGAATTTGGAGTTTTCGTCCTGAAAGTTCCGAAGTTCTTCCAAGAAAAAACCGTCAAAACATCACTTTTGGCTGTCCCGGATCCGTCAAGTGAGGTTGAAATGGAGAGTGTGGGTGTGCGGCAGCAAATCTGTCTGCTGGAACAGGGTGGGGCAAGTTCTTCTCTCGTCCTTTTCTCCCAAAGTAACCCGTCCTTGTTTGAATTTCCATCCTTTTCTTGGTGAAAGAACAACATCAATCACCTCTTGAAAGCCAGGATTTTTCATGTCAACAATTTCTAGCGGACAAATTTTGAATCAGCCACCACCTCGGCATCCCTCAACTGACCCTCCACAGTCACTCAGTGGTAAAAAAGCCTTTTCAAACTATGTCATGACGTGAAAGACTTCTAACTTTCTATCATCTCTCTTGGGTCTTAATTCCTAGGCACTAAACGTACTTCCTCTCAGGCTGGCTCTCAAGATCAATCTCACTTTGTCCTGCCCAAATGGTCGAAAGAGGAGATCGACAAGCGACTGGAGGACTGTGCGAAGTTCTTACAAGAGTGGAAAGATCATATGGACAAGACAGGTACACCCAACCTTCTCTCCTAATCCTTTCTGTGTGATAAAGTGGTCAACCTCACTTTGTCTTTCGTTGCCGTTGTTGTGTGGCTCAGATCGTTTGAAAAAGGAAGAGATCAGTACTCAAGACCTACATCGACATATCACATTGGTAAAGTTGTCTCTCCATACTTTTCAGAAGAGGTTACTTACTCGCACTGTGTTATTGTCATAGAAGCGAAAGCTTCATGATAATCTCGGGATCATGGCCAGAATGGTACAGCACCAGGTAAGAATGGCCTGTCTAACTGCCATTCGATGGTGACTTTGAATTGATGGGGAATGGCGTCTAGGTTAAATTGAGACGTCCTCCAGACAATCCTTCTGCCACTACTGCGACCACTGCTGCTCCTACAAACATAAATCAAAAGATGCAAGCTCAGTTGCCCCAGCAGCAGCCTCAAGCTTCATCTGCTGGAGCTGCAGCTTCGGCAGGAAGAGTCACCAATACTTACCAGCCACAACCAGGATTTTCGAATGCAGTGTATCCCAGTCAAATGGCTTATGCACCTCGGCATCTGTATGTGCAGCAGCCAAATCAAACAATGCAAGCCATGCCCGGAAACCCTTCTGTCGCTCCATCCGCTCCTTACACTGCTTCAAATAACCCGCACCTTGTACGTGTTCCTCCTGGAGCCGCACCGCAGTCAATGCCGTCAAGTGGTGGGTATCGAGGTGTTGTAAATGGCGATCCTTCCCAAGTTTATGCCATGAACCAGGCTCCTCAACAACAGCAACCGCAACCAACATCGACTAATGCCACTGCTGGTTCCATGCCACGTCCGCCTTATCCTCTTCAAAACATGCCGCCTCAAGGTTATTATGTAAATTATCAAGGTTATCCTTCTCAGCAAGGGCCACAGATGATGGGAATGAATCCAGATGCCTCTAAGAATGCTGCAATAGGCTCAAAGACTGGTGGAAATGGCTCTACGGTGGAAAATCAAACAATGTATTATCAACACCCTCAAACAGGTGTTGTTTATCAACAACCTTTTTTGTCCCAGGGCCATCCAGCTGGGAAAATGACTATTGCTCCTGTTGGGATGCAAAATGGCGGTGGTATCAATGGTGTTATGACCAACGGTACAACCGAAGCCAACAGCACGACCCAAGCAGTGCAACAGCAGTCTCAACAAGTACAAGCGCAACAAAATCAGCAGCAACAACAACAACAACCTCACATGCAGCAAATGCAGCAGCAACAACAGCAGCAGCAGATGCAAGTTAACAATGGTGCTCCCATGGGCTATTACTATGGATACAATCAAGGTCCTCCAAATGGATATATGTATAGATCTGTTCCCGATGGTTATCGAGGACCTGATAGTGCAGGAATGGCAAAAGGGTATGTGCAACCCCCGTTTCAAAATACACACCCGGGACATCAATTTGCACCACAGCAGCAGCAACAACAACAACAGCAACTGTCCCAACAAGCAGGACAGGCACCGCAGCCGCAACGTATGATGATTTATCAACAGAATCCACATCAGCAACAACAACTCTTGCAGCAGCAGCAGCAGCAGCAGCAGCAGCAGCAGCAGCAGCAACAACAACAACATGCTCAGCAGCAACAACAACCTGGATCTGCCCCCACCATTCAGCTTCCTTCTGCTACACAAACAAGTATTGGTGGCCACTATCAGCAGTATAATCCGTCTTCGGGTCATCAAGCCTATCAATCTCAACAGTATGGTCAACAACAAGGCCAAGGCATGATGACCATGTCTTCTCAACAAGCTATGATGCAACAGCATCAACAGCAACAACAACACCACATGCAGCAACAACATTACATGCAACAACAGCAGATGCAAGCCCAACAAGGCCAGGCAAGGGGTGTGATGAGCCAACAAATCCCCCCTAATCAAGGTTTGCAGCAATCAATGCAACACAATCCTATGAATATGCCTTCCTCCATGCCCATGAATCATCAAAATTACCCGCAGGTGATTCACCATCAACACTCGCAGTCGTTAATGCAACATCAGCAGCAAACATCTCGTCCGATGATGCAGGCACCTGTTGGGGCTTCTTCTAATACCATCAACCAAGCTACTTCTGTGAACATGAATGGTGAATCGGGGGTGACAATTGGGTCTTACAAGACAGAATCAACGAGTGTTAACCCTGTTCCTTCGGTGACTACTGCAGTGTCAAATTCCTTGCCACCTCGGTAACGTCGATTATTGGATAGTTTTTTATTAGGTGTGAATGCACATAGTTTGTAAATGCGTTAACTGGAACGGTTGGCATCGACAAATCAATATTTAGGTGTTTTACTGCAGTTAGGTTTAGTGGACTTCATGATTACATCAACTGACTTCGAAAGGCTGAGTATCGTTCTTAGTCATCTTCTTCCGTAGCTCACTGATCTTTCTACCAAATGGATCGCTTTCAAAGCGAATTTCTTTCATGCCGTTGAGAACAATAACGCCAGACGTGACGTTCTCCACAGTCGTTGGCAAAGATGGCGTGGGCAACAAAACAGATTTCAACTCCAGGGAAGCTGAAGCAGGATATGCTACTCTTTCAGAGAGTTGGTCGTCCTTACTGGTGAGCTGTAGTGAACACAATACCCTTTCATCAGATCAAAACAATATAAATCATAATGAGGTTTTAATTACCGTGTAGCCAAATAAATCCATGAATGGCTGAGTGATCTTCGCCACAGTCAAAGCATCATCCAAACACATGACTTGCAATGCCTTTCCAATCTTTCTCTGAACAAACCACCAATGCTATAATAAGATCACATATCTAGCAAGAGAATAGTAGCGCATTTACATTGCGAGTTTTGTATCCCATGGCAGTATCAACCACAGAATGTTTGCGCATAAAGCGCTGGAGACCTACAGGAACACGCCCTTGACGGAGAAACTCAATCACTTTCTCCAAACTCCCCTTTTAGTATATGCATTGTTACACGTGACCACGGATAAGGACAGAAGAAAAAGGCAATCAACATTGTTCAGACCTGTTCATCATTGAGCAAATCTTCATAGCGCAACAATAATATCGGAACGGTTCTTTGTTGTTCAATCCAAAATCGGTGAAAATCTACCCAAACTTGTGCTTCATTAATAATGAACTCTCTCCAAACAGAGTTAAGATTATCAAACGCCTAAAATCCATTAAAAAAGAGAGTAATAGTAAGTAATCAATACAGCTACCATCAGTTACCATCTATACAAGGCAATGACCAACCTGAGGTGTAAGGTTCTTGTCATGTGTATTAGTCATCCCCATATGGAAATAAGATTGAATAGCATCAAATGGATTACGTACTAGTAAAACCACTCGTGAACTATTCAGTTTCAAAAACCCTAATCGTTCTGGATAGTGTGTTTTGACAATCCAGACAGATTGGTCAGTCACTCCTTCGCCTTGATAACCCAATTGCAATAAACTAGAAGAAAGAGTGCGATTAGGTCGACTATCACTGCCAGTGACAATACCTGTTTCTTTTTCTAATAGCTTGCGCATAAACGAATTGCCTGATCGAGGATAACTTACAAGAGAGACTTTCTCATGTAGAGAGTATTTCCCCAAAAATCGTGGCAGAAGTGAGCAAGTAGAAGATGACGATGATGACGATGACAAAGGTTGAGAAGATCGTATTCGACATCCTTTTCGAAAGGCTTTCTCTCTCAAGAAAGAGACAAAAGCTGCACGACTTGTGCATCCAAGAAGCCAAAGTTCGGTCAAAGTGAGATAGTTCAAAATTTCCGAAAATTCTGCCCATGCTAAGACGGGAAAGACTAATTGTCTTAATGACATTGTTAAAAACCTACTGTTCTATATCAATGTCAAGGTTAACTCTAGCAGCAAAGGATGATACTAGCAAGAAAGTCTCTGTTCTTATTTTTGATGGATGTCAAATGACGATGGCAGTGGGAGAAGCGCGCTGTGTGTGCTGTATGATAAACTGCTTCTGCTGCTGTTTGTTGATGTGTTTATTGGTGTTTTGTTGGTGTGTGTTGTTGTTGTCTTCCTCGTCTTCCCCAAGCCTTGGCGGTGTTCGTGTCCCCAATGAGAAGTCTCCTTGCTATCCTAGTTGCCTTGTCCTTGTACTGTCACTTAATGAGAGCTTTTTCATTATGTAGATTCTCCTTTCATAAGCCACATCGAATGGCAACATCTTTCAAGCAAATCTGTTTTGCATCCACCATCCCATCAGATGTGTCGAACACCTTAACACTACCTTCTTCTGCCCCTCTTCTCGCTAACAACGAACAACCAAACAGCAAAGAATGGGATCTGAAAGGCTTGAAAAAAGAAGTGAACAGACAGCAAATGCGAGCATTTAAGAAAGTTTCAAAAGTTTCAGAGCGCCTAGCAAGAGAGGAAAAAGCTTTTGCTCTTTTGGCAACTTCCGATAGTGAAGTGAAAAATGAAACCTGTCCAGATCCTATTAGTGTCAAGCAAGAATTGGAAAGTGCTTCTCAGCGGCTAAAGGCCATCCAAGCCTTGGAGGATAGCCTGGCTGGCATTCAGTCTTCACGGGATCCAAGATTTCAGGTGTTGCTACCTGTAATTGCTGAACTCAACATCACAGATTCTGCACCTCCTCCTCCTGAGAGAGGACCCAAGAAGGTCAAGAATGTTGCTGGTGGTCCTCGCTTACCTTATTTCACCTTCCAAAGTGCTGATGGCATTGATATTCGAGTGGGGAGAACGGCTTCTGATAATGATGATCTTTCTTGTAATAAGGAGCTGCGAGATGATTATGACTGGTGGATGCATGTGGCAGGCCATGCGGGCAGTCATGTGGTCATCCGCTATACTGGAGATGACCTGCTGACCAGCTACAAACAAACAGTCATAGACGCTGCCCTATTAGCTGCAGTGAATTCTAAAGGTAATCAGGGAGGGAAAGTTGCTGTCTCTCTTACTCGATGTCGGAATGTTTCCAAACCACGAGGAGCCAAGCCAGGGTTAGTCCATTTGAATGGTGAGATTACCCCCGTGAAGGTTGATATCAAAGCTGAAGCAGCACGGCTAGAGCGATTACAAGCAACTAAAAAGTAGATTCGATGCTTAGTATTTTCCCATTTCATTGTTATATAACCATTAATTAATTCATTACTGCACATTTTTCTTCTCTTATCCTCTTTTAAGTTAACTGTAGTTGCGTCATCCTTGTCGCGAACGGAAATACGAAACCTCCGAATTACGAAAACGAGTTTGGTGGACTGTCTGCCAAGCAAATCTCTCTCTGCCAAGCAACGATCGATTGACAGGGTATGAAATGATTGGAAGAGTCTTTGAAACCATATTTGGTTCTGCTGAGAAAGCACCGCGAACTCGTAATGAGGAAGCTGTTGACAATGACGGGGAAAAGGCGGAGCCAATGGAATCTTCCACTTCTCAGGAGTCGGAAGTTCTATCCGATGACGCTGAGAGACCACCCAGTCCACAAGAAGAGGAAAATTCCTATTTCCAAGAAAATGAGAATCCAATATCACTACCAATTGATGAACATCCAATTGTAGGGGATGGCAATGAACACCAAGTTGATCCACAGCCTCCTGCTGCTATGGAAGTTGAAAACCAACATGAATCAATAAAAGAAGAACAAGTGGAAGAAGAGACCACTCTTCCTCCTCCTACTACTGCTGCTACTACTAGTGCAGTAGTTGAAGCTGAGGCTGAGGCTGATAATCATGACTTAGCTTCTATTGCATCCACAACCTTATCCACAGCAGATCTTCTTCATGGCAAAAAGCTGAAAGATCTGAAAGTGTTGGATCTTCATAACATATTAAAAGAGAGGGAGATTGAATTCCGTCCTAATGACAAGAAAGCCAAATTAATAGAATTATTAGTCAGCTTTATGAAGAAGGAAGGTCTAAGTGAAGGAGTGGAGTTACCTGATGTCCCTCAGGTTTCTGCCGCTGCTTCTGCTGTCAATCCGCCTGCTACTCCAGTGGTTGCTCGTTATTCCACGCGCAGTGTTTCTACACCTGCTACTGTGACTCGTAGTCGTACTGTCTCTACACCTGCCACGTCGAATACTCATTCCAAAATAGATACGAAGAAGTCTGCTGAGCAAGACAAAAAAGCGTCAAAAGGACGCAAAGCTACCAAAACAGTAGCAAGAAATAGTAAAACAAGCGCTTCTACTGTGAAGAAGTCGATTGAAGAAGAAGAGGAGGAGGAAGAAGACGACGAAGAAGAAGAAGTGCATGCTTCCAAGCGTAAGAAGAGTGTTCATCGAGGTAAATCACCTGCTAAATCTCCCGTGAAGACACCGATGAAGTCGCCAATGAAATCTCCTGTCAAAACTCCGTCGAAACGAACTCCTTCTGTAAGAACAGTGGGCACGGAGACAAAACAGGTAGTGAAGACAGTAGATCGGTCAGCTAGTCCTCTTGTGCTGGCTGAGGAAGAGTTGAAGACCACAGCTTCGGTGGCGATTCAAGCATCTCCCCAGATTGATGATGATGTCGCTCTTCCAGAGTCGACTGAAATGGAGGTTCAAGCAGATTTGGGTTTTGAAGCGCCCACTCAAGCACTATTTGAAGTGGAGAATGTTCCCCAATCAGAACCTATAATGGAGGAAGAAGATTCTGATGAGTATCTCAGCGTGGGAAGTGGTTCTGAAGCACAGCATTCTTGGCCATCAGCACTTGATAACTTGCAGCATGTGTCAGGCTCACAGGAGGACATCATCGATTTGGCTGATGAGGATGAGGATGAAGAGGACGATGATTCTGCAGATGTTAGTACAGTGCCTGAGGAAGTCATTAGCCGACCAATGGATGCAGAAAGTGACATTTCCAGTCTTCATGGCCCTGTTGATTCTGTCATATCTGCTGAAGAAGAGCAACAGCAACAACAGCAGCCTCTGAATGAGTCTGAACAAGCTGTGCAAGCATTCAATAAATTAGGAGCCAAGCTGTTAGTTGCGGCCAATTCTGGGGGTGTTTCAGAAATTCCTTCTTTGAATGAGAAGGAGTATGATTTGCTTCGTGCTATGCTCGACCGAATCAAGCCTGCATCCTCAACAAATGCTGTGCCTCCATCTGCCACTCATTCATCTGATGTTCCAACTGTCGCACCTGCAGAGGCTGCAGTAAAGCCTGTGGAAGAGACGGTTCGCGAAAATACTGCAACTACCATGGCTCCACCTAGTAGACCTTCTATTGGTTCTCTTCAAGGAACGCCCAAAGATAAGTTTCCTGTATTTGAAGATTATATGAGAGGAACTCCTCGTCAAAGCTTATTGGGAGAAGACTTTTCCTATTCCAGACCTCGTACCTCATTAGATGGAGGTTTGTGGAAGTCGAGAGAAAGCTTTCTTTCCACTCCTGGTTATGAAGTGACTCCTCAAAAGCCTGTAGCAAGCGTATTATTTGACGGCCGATCGAAGCTTGCAGATAGAATGCCTACCCCATTCCATCGAGCGACAGTTTCTGAGGCGAAGCTTGCTGATAGAATGCCTACCCCTTTCCATCGAGCGACGGCTTCGGAGGTGAAAAAGCGCACTTTGGAAGACATGATGCTTGGATCTGAGAGCGATTCTCCGGCTGCGAAGAGAGTTTCGATTGATCCATCGTTTACAAATGCGAGTGTATCCAAGTCTGTTCCAGGTTCTGCTATGTCCACAGCTTCAGTACGATTTGGATATACACCAACTTTTGTTAGTCAGGCAGTCGTTTTCAAACCTCCTCAAGACATTCTGCAGCGTGAGAGCAAGGATAGCTTGTCCTATATTCAGCGTCGGCGCTTACAGAGGCAGACTGTTGGTAGCCAGTCTGTGGAGACTGCGAAGAAGATTCTTCAAACTTTGAATGAACTCTCCACCCCTGCTGAAGAGGCTCAGAAAGTGATGATTCCTCGTTCTTTTGAAGAGAAAAGACCCTCTGTTCGTTTCCAACAGCCAGATACCGGGAAGAGCGCGTTACCATCTCATCGTGCTGTCTTTGCTGCGGAACAAGCTGATACTACTGGTAGCAAGTTTGATGCAAAGAAGTCCGTGACTGAGAAGGCGTTGTCTTCTACGCCTTTAGCTGCATCTAATAAAGCTAGCACAGCACAAGTCTCAACTTCAACTTCTGAGGCGGCAAACAAATCAGTGTCGTTTGCTGCTCCTGCGGATTCCAAAGGTCCCCGACATGTGCGATTTGATGCTGGATCGCCTTCTTCGAATGGTAGCAATATTTCCTCTGCAGCTGTTGACTCTGAATTTCAATTCGGAGATCCTGTTGTTGTGGAAGATCTGGATGACGTCGATGTTCGCGATTCAGCAATCAAGTTTGTCTTCTCTCCTGGCAATATGAAGAAGAAACGCAGTCGTGATAATGACAAGAATGAAGTTTCCAAAGCGCTGCCTTCGACAGAGAATAAGACTGCGGATACCAAGAAAGCTCTTCCATCTTCTTCTACTGTGAAGACCACATCTTCTGTTGTTCCCAGCAAGACCGAGGCGTCGAACAATGCCTCAACTGCTGCTATTCCAAGCATTTGGACAAAGGTTGCTACAGATATCGTCAAGTGCAAAGTCTGTTATGTGCAGAATAAGAAGGGTGCAACAAAATGTGTGTCCTGTGAGTCACCTTTGGAAGGTGGATCCTCTTCTACCACTTCAAGCTCTTCTGCGCCAACCACATCTAACGTGATCTTTTCTTCATCTGCTGCTACTACTGCTACTGCTCCTTCCGCTTTTATTTTTGGAGCGCCAGCATCTAACACCTCTTCATCTAACAACAGTGCTGCTCCAGCTCCGGTCTCCTCGTTTTCCTTTGGATCAACTGGAAACAAGAATAGCGGCAACCAAATGCCTGCTGCTATTGCTCCTGCCGCATCCGGATTTTCCTTTTCTGCAGCCCCAGCAGCATCTTCCTCCTCGTTCTCTTTTGGTGTCGCTCCTCCATCATCTGAAACAAAACTAGCCAGCGTTGCTCCTGTATCTTCCAAGCCAGCCTTTGGTCAAATTGATAAGAACGAGGATGGGGATGACGAAAACTTGTCCAAGAAGCGACGCGGAAGAGAAGAAACGGAATTAAGCAAACAGTCAAATGGATTCTCTACTTCCAGCAGCTTTTCATTTGGTGCTTCAGGCGAATCTTCATCGAAACCTGCCACAACTGGTTTCTCCTTTGGTGTGTCCGCCCCTGTTGCTGTTACAGCAAATTCTGCCCCCTCTCTGGATTTTGGCAAAGCGGTTAAGAGTGACGTGGAGGTGAAAGCCACCGTTGACGCAGATGACAAGACGGCAAAGGCTGATGTTAAGCCTATTTCTAATGGTGCGTCATTCAGCTTTGCTGCCACCTCGTCCGCGGGTCCATCTTTTTCCTTTGGGGCGAAGCCAATCACCACCCCCGCTGCAGCGTCAAGTAATCCAGTTTCCACCTTCTCTTTCGGTGCCAAAGAGAGCCAACCTGCCGCCGCCACAGAAGTGAAAGAAGCTCCGAAACAAGCGACTGCTTTCCCTGGCTTTGGTTCCACTAGTGCTGGTACAACAAATGAAAGTGGATCATTTGCCTTTGGTGGCAGCAAGCCTGCAGTGTCTGCGTTTGGAAGTGACAACACCGAAAACAAGGCTTCGTTGCCTCAAGCCAGCACCAAGCCTGCTGATATCAAACCTTCATTTATAACGCCTGTCCCTGCATTTACGTTCGGTGCTTCCTCTTCTTTGACTGACTCAAGCAAGCCTGTCGCGTTTACTGCTACCCCTGCTTCTGCGACCAGTGCGGCTGGTGCCACTAGCTTTGGTGGCTTTGGCAGTGTTGCTCCTGCTGCCTCTACTTCATCGATGCCTCCTTCAATCTTTGGTGCTAGTGGTAGCAGCGAAGCCAGCAAAGTGGACAAGGCTCCATCTGCTCCCTCCTCCACTTTCACCTTTGGTGCGTCTTCAAGTGCTGCTGCACCAGCAGCAATAAATCCTACTCCTGCTGCAGCTGCTCCTACCAACATTCTCCCACAGTTTGGTAGTACAGCTGCACCAGTGTCCAGTGGAAGCATTTCTTTTGGAGCGCCTGCAACGGAGAGCAAACCTGCCCAATCTGCCTTCATGTTTGGGTCCTCTACCCCAGCAAGTAATTCCGTCCCTGCTGTAGCTACGATGTCTCCAGGAGGTATGGACGTTGGATCTTCAGCTTCGTCTGATTTTGCCCAGACTTGCCTAGGAGCACCGACCACAGCATTTGGGGCTCCTAGCTCTTCTCTTTCCAGCGCCCCTTTTGGTGCACCGAGCTCTAATGCTAATCCTTTCGCTGCTGCTCCATCATCGAATACTAGCAGCGTGTTTGGATCTTCTTCCAGCTTTTCAGCTTTCGGATCATCCGGCGCTGGTCCAACATCGGCTTTTGGAAGTGCCAATGCGGGTACTTCGTCGGCATTTGGATCCAGTGCGGCTGCCCCTATGGCTCCTTTTGGATCTACCAGTGCAAACTCAGCGGCTCCTTTTGGAATGACTTCCGCACCCGCTCCCTCGGCGCCTGGCTTTTCTGGTTTTGGTGCTCAGGGTAACAACAGCACGTTCACCTTCGGTGCTGCTGCCCCTCCTTCCACTTCCACGCCAGCATTTGGTTTTCCTACAAGTGGTAGTTCAGGTAGTCTCGCGTCCCAACAATCAGCTTTTGGAGGCTTTGGTGGTGCTTCTACAACTCCCACTGGACCATTCGGTGGAGGTTTCGGAGGACCACCATCTGCAGGCTTTGGTGGAGGACCAGCCGCTGGCGGAGGCTTCAGTCTTGGTGCGGATGACAAGTCGACTAGAAGAAAGGTTAGAGCAAAGCGTCCAGGACAATAGAGGACATGATATGCTAGGTTAGGATAGGATGAGGTGAGAAGCAAGCGGGTAGTAGACGCGTCATGCAGCTCTGGACTCTTGGTTGCCAGTAGTGCAGTGTACAATAAAAAAACTAATTCATTCCATAAACATTCAAACCAAAAGAAAGTCTAATTCCATTTTGATGGTTGGTAATGCGATCATTAATTTAAGGTCGGAAAAGGTATCTTTTCAATAGGAATGTTGTTGCTGTGCTGTCTGAGCAAGCATATTTTGCAGGCCAGTGCACGACTAAGGATGGGCTGGTAGAAAAGAAACAAAGCGATTACTTGTAGAACTTCTTGTTCTCTTTTGCGTAATCCTTGAGAATTTGGGCAGGTTCAAACTGAGGACCCTTCGCATCGCGATAACGATACATTCTATCCACAAACTTCGAGACGCCCTGGATATCCAACATGCGGAAAGGACCGCCTAAGAAAGGTGGGAAACCAATTCCGAAGACTGCTCCGATATCACCTGGATAAATTAGCAAGTGGTCAGTTTCCAGTCGATCATTTGAGGCAAAGGAAAGAGAGAAAGATCTTACCATCAGCAGGAGCACGGATGATACCGTCTTGCAAACAGTATGCCGCCTCATTCACGAATTTGGACATTGCGCGCCACTGGATATCCTCTGCACTTGCAACAACAGGAGCTCCAAGGCCTCGCTCTTTCCTTAAGTCGGCAATCAACTTCAAAGCCTCAGGATTGAGCTCCTTGGCAGCACCTTTCTTGGCATTAGCAGGATAGAGATAGAATCCCTTGCCGGCTTTGCGACCTAACAGACCTCTCTCAACCATCTTGGCCATAATCAGTGGATCTCCTCCTTCCATACGTGCACCTAAATCAGCCTTGGCCATAAAGGTGCCAACATGGTTGGAGATATCAATACCCACTTCATCCGAGAGGGTAATAGGACCCACAGGCATGCCAAAGGATTTCAGAGCCTTATCTATAGCTTCAAGGTTTGCACCTTCTGTCACAAGAGCAATCACTTCAACCATGAAGGGTGCCAAACAGCGATTGACAAAGAAGCCAGGCACATCCTTCACTAAAATAGGAGTCTTGCCTTGACGACTGCCTACTTCCATTGCGGCAGCAGCCACTTCCGGAGCTGTACCAGCATGAGTAATGATCTCTAACAAAGGCATCTTAGGCACGGGCGAGAAATAATGCATTCCGATGACTCGTTCAGGACGAGCAGCTCCCTCAGCGATTTTGCCAATTGGAATTGCTGAAGTGTTCGAAGCGAAAATAGCATGAGGAGGCAAAACACTCTCCATCTCCTTCAGCACCTTGTGCTTGACACTAATCTCCTCAAAAACAGCTTCAATCACCAAATCAGCCGAAGAAAAATGCTTTTTCCAGCTCTCTAAATCATCATGCAGAGGGATGAGACGAGAAGTTGTGGCACAGAACTCTTGATTTGTGATCCTCTTCTTCTTTAGCTTTCCCTTGAGCTCATCCACAATAACTTTTTCACCTCGACTCACAGCAGCGGAGGTCTTGTCCTTCAGCAACACTGTGTACTTGCCATTATCCACAGATACTTGAGCAATGCCACCGCCCATCAGACCAGCACCCAACACTGCGATCTTATTAACTGGATGGCTGGGTGTACCAAAGTCATGCTTCTTTACTGCAACTGTTCCCTGAAACAAACCGATGAGAGCCTCAGAAACAGGAGTGGAGGCTAACTTAGCGAAGGTCGCAGCCTCATCTTCCAAATGGTGTTTCTTGCTGCTGTGCAAGTTCTTCTCGAGAACATCAATAATCGCATAAGGAGCAGGATAAAATCCACCGCTGTTCTTTGTGACAGTCTCACGAGCTTTCTTAAACATATAGGAGCTCAAAGGAGTGTCTTCGAGAATTTTTGAGACCAAATCCTTCTTCCTCTTGGTTGGCTTCACGGTACCCGCAACTAAGCCTAATGCTTGAGTAATTGCAACACTCTCAAGTGCACTTGGATCAACCACGAGGTCGACTAGACCCATTTTCTTGGCCTTATCAGCCTTGATGGTCTTTCCCGTCAACATCATATCCATAGCGGTAGCATAGCCCACCAACTTGGGAAGGTGATAAGTACCACCCATACCAGGAAGCAGACCGAGTTTGACTTCAGGGAGACCCAAGCCAGTCTTCTTGGAGGAGGTAGCGATGCGGTAGTCGCAGTAAAGCGCCCATTCCAAACCTCCACCCAGCGCCACACCGTTAATAGCAGCGACGAGAGGTAACTTGGTCTTCTTGATCTCATCAAAGAAATTGTGTCCTTTCATTGTCACCTCCTTCAACTTGGACTTATCCTCGAAAGATTTGATCATGTCAATATCAGCGCCAGCGATAAAGTTGTCAGGCTTTGATGAGATGAAAACAACAGCTTTCACATCTTTGTTGTTCAGAATCTTATCACGAAAGATTTGTTCTGACTCAACTTGCATCCCAGCAGACAAAGTGTTCATCTTTCCAGGGCCATTGAGACGGATAATGGCAACACCATTCTTGACTTCAACATCATCAAAATATTTATATGAGCGAGTCGTGCTCAGTCCAGCACGCAGGTTCCTATGAAGGGTGGGTCTAAGAGAGCGAATCATGTCTTCCACAAGGAGGGGAGGAAGGAAGGGAGATAGATGGAAATGGAAATGATTCTCGGAGATGTCTCTGACTGTTGTGGTGGCAGTGGCTCAGGGAGGTGTTCCGTCAAGGCAGCGGAGAAGACAGGAACAGCAACTTGCTTCTGCTAGAAACGCGTTTCTGACTTCGCCGAGATGGTGCAGAAGATTTTCAAAGAAAGGTGGTGAGTGAACAGCAGATACTCGTACTGTATCATCCATTAATTAGTTCCTTTGTCATCCGTTCAATGAAAGTAAATTGTGTAGAGCATATAATGACCTTGTCTAATAAGAAAATGATTATAATCTAATAATCGATTCGTCATGCATTATTCGTCATTCATAAAGTGAATTAGATAAATCAATGATCATAAATCGACGATATAGAAATTGCCATTGAAATGACTAGCTAAATTTAATAGCTAGCTAAATAGCCAAAACCGACGATCCTGCAGTGCATTTGCAGTGGACTAGTCGTTGGTCATGTTGGACAAGAAGTCAAGGAATATTCTCCTCATCGCGTTCTTCAAGCCGTTTCTTTGTCTAACTGTCGTTTTTTCCCAATCCCCTTTTCTCTCAGCCTCCCATCTGGGCCACCCGGTTCCGGGACGAGTCAGTCCCGTCAAGATTTCTGCAATCAACCGAAATTTGGTCAAGCCAAAAAGCCGACTTTTGGATTTCCAACCCCCACCACCTTCTTCCAGATGTCCAACACGCCCAGTTGCCGTTCATCTTGCACGCGGTGTGTTGTGTCCGCGTCCGCCCCTCACAGCCCTCACTGGCCGACTGCACCGGCGGTCACAATTGAATCAACTCCTTTGCCTTCGTGCTTTACTACCAGTACTTTCGCCAGCTTTACCGTCCGTATAGCGACTGTTAATGGAAGAGGGAAATGATCGCCAAAGACACTGCTTTGAAGTAGGTTCCGTCGAATTTTTGACGGACAACAATAGACTTAAAGATGAGTATGGATTTTCCAATCTCATCAACAAACTTTCTCTGGGAACTGATGCCTCTTATTACTCTGATGGAGAAACTTCGGGATCTGACCTCTCTGGGTCCAGCCTGAAGGAATCCAAGAGTGGCTCCTCTGTCCTAGGCCCTGCTCCTGATGAGCAATATTCGTCCGAACTGGGCGTTGAGGTCTACGACTTAGCCGATTACGGAAATGTTCCTCAGTTTATTAATCATCGCATTCAGTCAGGAATGGAGAGTGCTTCTTTCTTGGTGACCAACTTAGCTACTGTCATCAGACAACTCCAGCAATGGAGAGCTGAGCTGCCAATGGTCGAGCCTTTCTACGCAGTCAAATGCAACCCTGATCCTGTGATTTTGAGACTCCTGTCTTCATTGGGATGCAACTTTGACTGTGCCACTATGGGCGAAATCGATCTTGTGCTTAATGGTCTGGGTGAAGACCTTTCTTTTGCTCCTCAAGAGAAGGCAACCAAATCGATTGTTTATGCCAATCCTGCTAAGATGAAGCACATGCTTGACTATGCCGTTCAAAATGGCGTCAGCATGACAGTCTTCGATGGTGAAGATGAGCTTTACAAGATTGCTGAAGTGGAAGGTCATGAGAAGCTTCAGCTTCTTCTTCGTCTAACCACTGATGACAAGGCCTCCGTTTGCCAGTTTTCCAAGAAATTTGGATGCCCTGTTGACGATGCTCCTGAACTCTTGAGAGTTGCTAAGAAGCTAAATTTGAACGTCGCAGGTGTTTCTTTCCACGTTGGTTCTGGCTGTGGTGATGCTCAAGCTTATGTTACTGCTATTAATCATGCTCGTCGCGTGTTCGATGCTGCTGAAAAGATGGGAATGGCACCACTCCACATTGTTGATCTTGGTGGTGGATTCCCTGGTGATACTGGAGGATATGGTGGTGAAGGAATGCCTACTTTCCAGGATATCGCTTCTGCTATTCGTACCGGTATTGATCATTTCTTTGAGAATTTCTCTCATCCTGTTGAGAGCGTGAGATTCATCGCTGAGCCTGGAAGATACTTCGTGTCTGCTTCCACTACGATTGTTACTAAGGTTTACTCTCGTAAGGGTGGGCACAACAAGTACCAAGCTCTGTATGTCGATGATGGTGTCTACGGTTCTTTTAATAATGTTGTGTATGATCATGCAACTCCAGTGCCTCAGCGCTTGTCCTCTGTGCTTTCTGGTGCTGCTGAGGAGTTGATTCCATCTGCGGTGTTTGGACCCACCTGTGATGGCTTGGATCAGATGTGCAAGCAAGATTCTACTTGTCTTCCCCGTTGTGAAGTCGGTGATTGGCTCATTTGGGATAACATGGGAGCTTATACCCATACTGCTTCCTATGTTTTCAATGGCTACACCCACATCCCAACTAAGTGTTACTGCTTCCTTTGATAAATACCAGCTGAGCTTTTGACACGCTTATCAGTTAACAATACGCGTAAACTAAGATGAAAACGAGCACTCCAAATTAATTAAAGTAGCTTTCGTATTCATTCCATCATCGTTATCTATATACATCAGAGAACTGTAGTAACCTTCTGGGTTCAGCAGGTTTGTTTACTTCTTCGCTTTCTTCTTGTCTCCTTTCTTCTTCTTTTTCTTGATCTCAGGTAAAGTAAAGCCGGGAATACGTGTTCGTTGGAGAGCGAGCAGCTCCATTGCCGTGGCCGAGTGACTGGCAGGGAGCTGGAGGTCCTGAATGAGATGTGTGTGATTGTGGCGATAAGCCCAAAAGGACGCGTTATTGCCAAAATTGTCCACGATGGTGACATCAGCACCAGCACGAAGGAGAAAGCGAGCACATTGAGTATAGTCATGCTTACAGCAGAGCATGAGGGCAGTCTCCCCAATGGTAGAATCTGCCTTGACATTTGGATTACCACCAGCTTGAAGAAGACATGCTAGTCCATTGACATCATTATTAACACATGCTAGATGAATAGCAGTATATCCTCCAAGAAGAGAAGTTTCTCGTTGATTGAGATCAATAGTGCCCAGTTGTAATAATTCTTGTAAAGCAAGCATATCTTTTGCTTTTATAGCAAGATGTAATAAAGTACTATGATCTGTATTGACTTTCTTTACATCTCTACTATAGTTATAATGTGTAATGAGACGTTGAAAAGAGTTAATATCATGTGTGATAATAGTTGATTGAAGTGTTGATAAGCGTACATCAGGTGCGATAGGAGGTAATCGCAAGGATTCTACATAGGCAGGGTTGATAATACCTGTTGTACTACTGCTATTACCCTCCTTCTTGACTTTCTTCTTCTTCCCTCCTTTCTTAGATTTCACTGCCATCTTCTATATCTTCCCTCTCTTCTCGTAGTGTGGTATCGCAATTAACAATCACAATATTGACCATCAATTTCAGCAGCAGATCACCGATAAAACAGGCACTGCACCAGCTGCAGCTAGAGATGTGAAACGGCCGAAAAGCGGGTTGAAATCTCCAGATATTTCCAGAATCTAGGAATCTAGAGGTGATATTGAACGTTGTTGTTGGTCTGCCTCTGCAGAAGAAGAAGAATCACAAGAAATTAACAATTGGTCTAGTCTATCCTATTCTCTCTTATTAATAATAAAATAAATCATTTATTTTATTAACTATTAACAAAAACAAGGAGAAAGAAGAAAGAGATAGAATTTTCTTATCTGATTCCTATTTATTCCTGTAGATTAACAAACATATCATACTAGTTGACAATTCCACTAACACCACACTCTGTTGTGTTTCATCTCATTGAGTCTTCGCCATTCCATTGATTCACTGACTGATTGACTAATTGATTCATTGATTCTGTCACCAAATAAAGAGAGACTCTGTCATATTAGACTCTCTCTTTCTTCGTGTGATTGTTTTCTTTTAGTGATTAGAAAGAACAAGCTAATTAGTGGTTATTATAGCTGCTAGTCTATTATAGTATTATTCTGTGCCTTTATATCGTATAGTGCTATCATCATCATCATCATCATGGGAGGAACAATTGCTGTCTTTACTCGTCCTGCTGTTAATAACAAAGCTACGATTCGTACTATGCACACACAAAATGGTGAACAACAACATCAACATCCACCACATCACAATCTGGCAAGTGCCCTTTCTGCCACTACCATCTCGGTATGTGACTTCTCTCTCTCTCTCTTCTCTCTCTAGTCTTGTGTTGTACTCACCTTGTTGTTTGGTTGGAATAGAGGGATTTTCAATCTGTTCATGGCCATCCTTCCGCTCTTGCTCCACCTCTATCTAGCATCGCCACTACGACTGGAATCACTTCCCCTGGTGGCTATGGTTTTGATAGTGGTAGTGGGACGGCTAGTCCAACCACCATGTTGGATCGGGTACCATCTTTACCGGTTAGTCCTGCGTTACAATGTCCACAGGATACAACCCCACGAGAAGATAGCAGTTTTAAGAATGCAATTCCATACACTCCTAAGGGAGAAGAAGCAGATATCTTTCGTTATTATTGCCCACTTTGTATGCAGTATTTTCAACTAATTCTACGTACACCATGTTGCAAGAACTATATCTGCTTATCATGTACTCGAGATTGGTTACAATCAAAACATATTGAGCATTTAATACCTATTGATAACTTCGGAGATCATTATGCCTTGGATGATATTCATTGTCCACATTGTACTTCCAAAGGATTTCATCCTGTACGTGTCTCTCATCGTGAAGCAGTGAGAGATTATTCTCAAACACCTTGTCACAATTCCCAGTTAACATCTCCATTAAGAATTGGAGAATCTTTTGAAGATATGAAGCGCAAAATGCTGCCTTATCGTATACCAGGTGAAACCTCTGTTGCAGGCATTGCTATGGCCGAGAGCCCCGATACAGACACTTCTTGTGAGCTAGAGCATGGATCCTCTGACCTTACCGTCTTATCGCCCCGTACTACCACAGCAAATGATGTGGTTTCTCAACTCAATGCCACACCTATGTTACAAGTAACGAGAGATTGTGAAGCAAAAGATAGTGACCCACCCACCTCTGCCTCCGCAAAGTCTTGTGCATTGGATGAATTAGTGTCAGGAAGGAGATATCAACGTGGTGATGATAGCGATGACACTCAACGTCTTGCAGGATTTACCTCCACGCCTCATGCTAAGAGAAAGACATCAAGCAGCAGTTGTGATGAAGACAGTGTACCTTCTCTTCTAGCTGATGGGAAAGGCTCGAATGATGACCTGTTGAGCGACAATCTGTCTGATGTTGACGATGAATTGGAAGAGACGGCTGCTGAGAGCACAAGCATGATCTTTGCTCAGCTTGTCTGCGCTGGATGCTCTCAACACCATCGACTAGCTGAGCAAGTTGTGGGTGACATCTTCCAACGGGCTCTTCTTCCTCGTGAAGTTCTGTCGCAGCAGTAGACCCTATGATATACTTGGGCCGTTGATGCCGTTCTGTCCATATTGTGCATTCCTACTCGCGCTTGTGCCCGTTGTAGTTCTCTAGGTTGACTATATCTTGTGTCGGTTAGGTGGTGGTGTTTTTCTTCTTTTTCCTGCATCCCCTTCATGTGAATGTTCATTGTTTAATGTTAACTCATCAGCTACTTCTATATTTCCGTTACACTATTCCGCGATTTTCGCCGTTGTGTCCTTTTGCATGGCAAGGAGTTTCTCAAGATCTGCTTGTAGTATCTTGTCCTGAGGATCGAGGCGGCAAGCATGCTTGTAAGCATTTATGGCCTGATCAAAGCGCTCTAGTTGAGTGAGTGCCACGGCTTGTCTCACAAGTGTCCGCAACAGCCACTGTTTGCGCTTTGGGCTATCTTTAGGTGGCAAGATCGAAGATAGCATGCTTGCCGCACCCTCCGAAGCCATTCCAGCCGGCCGAACATACCCAGGCTTGGAGTTATCATCATAGGTGAGAAGATTCACAGCGAGTTGACAATCTTCCACAGCTCCGTGAAGATCACCCAATGCTATCTTACAAGCTGAGCGATTGGAAAGAGAGCTTACATGGATAGGAAGTACAGCAAGAGCTTCATCATATTTACTGCGAGCTTCTAATAGCTGATGCTCACCTACTAAGCGATCTCCTTCCTTTTTGGCATTTTCCACGGAACATAACAGTTTTAGTCGTTCAATATCACTTTGAATAGAGTTCAACGAGATATTCCCCAAACTAGACACCGTATTTCCATCCAACAATTGAAATTTTGTTTGTGCTTGAACATAGTCAGTTAGAGACTCAGTAAACAGTCCCAATTGGCACAGAGCAGCTCCTCGCCGACATAAGGCTTTGACTAGACTGGAGAGTAATTTCATACGCTCTTGTCGAGCAGGTTCTTCCTCCTGTTCTTTCTCTTTACCCTGTGTGTTAGATTGTGTTGAACGAGTTAAGGTAGATAGTGTAGATAACGTTTGTTCAATGGTTTTGTCACAATCTGCTTTGCATTGTAGATAGTGACCCATTTTCAGATAGCAAGCGGCTCTGTTCGCATAGCAAGCAGTGAAGTTACTATCGAGATCAATAGCAGCGCTGTAAGCATTTAATGCTGATTGACTATCTCCAGCGCGAAAGAAATCATCACCTTTCGCCTTAAGCCATAACGGATCCCCCTCAGTGATATCTACACCATTCCCACGTTTCAAGTTCTGTCCTAAGACACCATGTTTCTTCAAGTGTTGACGATTCTTGGCAATCCAATCTTCTTCTTCTGCTAACTTGCTTTCTCTCTTGGGAGTCGGAAAAAGGCGTTGACTGAAGGAAATGGAGACTTTACTTGTTGTCCCTTCTGCAACTTGACGAGGAGGTGGGACATAGCGAATATCTTCTTCCTCCTCCTCTCTTAGATCTTCCTCAACTATTTCTTTTCTTTCAAACTTATTAGCATTTCTCTCTTTAACAGACTCATCTTCATCATCAATATCCTCATCTCGCAATAGAGCTTCGATGTCTTCATCCGTAAAGACACCCTTTTGTTTCACATTGAACGTCGTCGTCGATGATGACGACGATGACGACGATGAAGAAGCAGGCACAGAAGGAATGGCAACAGGATCAGCATGAGGAACAGCAGCACTCGCACCTGAAGGAAGGGATGACGGAGTTAACTTGGCTAAGGTATCGTAAAGATCTTTCTCAGCTTCTTGCTTCTCTTCCTGTTGCTTTTGTTCGAGTGTGGATCGCACTTCTTCGTCCAAAGCCATTTGTTTGCGTAATGATTTCTTCTCTTCAGCGATACGACGATCCACTCGCTTGACTGATAGTTCTTCTTGAGTTGTGCTTTGACTGGCTTGAGCTTCTTTGCGAACAGCCTGACGAGATTCTTTGTCCAGATCTGCTTCGCATTGGCCCCAAATAGCTGGAGAGGCTTTGTGTAAGGTAATGCTCAGAATACCATTCTTCACTGTAGCAGAATTGTGTTGTTGCTGAGAGACCAAAGGTTTGATCTCTCCAAAGAGGACAATGTCCAAGAGATAGGGATCGAAGTTGACTTTTAGATGTCGTCCACTGACTGTACATGACAATTGCACGCAATCGTCATTATCAACCATTTCTACAGGAAGGAGGAGGATATGCCTTACCTTCCACATCCACCTTCTTGGCGGAAATGCCTTTCAATGGAATCTGAAAGCGGATCTGATCTAATCGTTCAGACCAGGTATATTCAGCTTGAATTGGCATCGCGAAGTCTGGTCAAAGAGATTGAAGTAATGTTAGTTTCTCTCTTTTATCTTATAATACACACTTGCAATAGATACAGTCTGTTACTCTTTAACACAATCCCACCTGTCGGAAACTAATAATGCCTGACAAAGAGTATTGAGTATTCAATCAACAAACAATAAAACAAGACCAACAAGCGCGTGAAACGATTTTTTCATTCCATTCCATTCCATCATTTCCATTTGATTCCACAACCACTCCACCCAATTCCATCCGTCTGATGTGTGTGCGTGTTTCCGGTTTGAGTTTGAAGCAGTGGGTGTGTGGGTGCGCACGTGATGGGGATGATGTTGAAGAGCAGAGCAGTGAGTGGCAGCCATGCATCCTCATCGCCATCCCCACTGTCATCCTCGTCCATATCCAAAGAACAATCTCCCCTCCTCTCCTCCACCATTGCTTGACTTGATCTTCTCTCTCATTCACATCCATTCCAACTCCCACTATCATCCCACTCCATCCACTCACCCAAGATCTTCACTACTGTCTTTCGTTTGATTTCGATTTCGATTTCCTTTTATTTAAATTTCTCCTATTTTTCCTTTCCAGTATTTCTCATCTTAGACAACATATTTACTTATCATGGGTGGTGGTGCGAGTAAAGTTTGCTGCTCTTCTTCTACGTCTTCCAAGAGCGTTGCTGTGGGAAGAACCTTGTCTTTGACAGAAGCTAAAGAAGCTGGCCAGCGCTTCTTTGAAAAGGGTGACTTGATTAAGTCTGAAGAGTACTTCCTCATGGCTCTGGACACGTTGAAAGTTGTCTATGGGGAAGACCATGTGGAGACTTTGGCTGTCCTCAACTCCTTGGGCCTAATTTACTGTATGCAAGGCCATTTAGAGGAAGCAGAGCATCTTCAACTACAGGTTCTAGGGCATTATTGCCATCTCCTGGGATCGAAGCATCCTTTAGCATTGGAGGCTCAGCATAATCTTGGACTCACTTTTTTCCGAGATCGTCGCTTTATCGAGGCAGCTGAGCAATTGAAAAGCTGCTATCATGGCCGTGTGGCTGTATTGGGAAGTAGTCATCCTGATACACTGGCTTCTGTCCAGTACTTGTCAATGTCTTTCATCGAGATGGGACGCTTTGAGGAAGCTGAAGTTACATTAAGGGGTTGCCTCTCCAAGCAGCGCTTCCTTCTTGGTCCGGATCATCATCTGGTGGTTTCCTTGTCTCTCTTACAATGCCATGCTTATGAAGCTCTAGGGAGATATAGAGAGGCTGCCACCTTGTGCAGGTCAACATGGCAAGTATGTTTATTAAACAGTCGTTCTTGCGAACAGACCCAAAAGCCGTGTTCTGATGATAAAAAGATGTTAGATCTGCAAATCCAGTCCAAGTCATATCTTGAATATTTAGAAGGTCTTTTATTAAGCGGTCCAGCTCATCTAAACTCTCTTCGTTCAAGGCAGGATCAGTGATGATTGTTCTTCGTCTATATTATTTGTATTTTACCCGTCGATTTCTTCTTGTAAATTCTCTGCGCTTTCTTTAGTGTGTTCAATCGGTTGTTGTGGCTTCGTTTTAGAAAAATGATAGTTCTTGTCTCTCCGTCTTGACTGTTCTCATGTGTTGAGGGCTATTCAATCATTGATATGTGCTGTTGTTACACCTGCCATCTTGATGATTGTGTTTCCCTCTTGTGTTCTCCTCCTGTTCCTAAACTATGTTTCTGGGGCAGCGATGTCAGTCCTGTTCAGTAAAAGATACTCATCTGGGTGTCTTCCACTTTTTATTTTCATTTCTTGTCTTTGTTGCTGTGGGGTCTCGTAGTATTGATGGTTGACCCAAAGGACTATTAGTAGTGTGTCTTTCCCAATCATATTGATGTTTTCCAGTTATCGTTCAGGTACAATGCTTGTTCTCGTCTCTCTGACCATGAACGAGCTCTATTCATGTGCCAAGGTTGGCGGTTTCTTACGTGCCTTATTAGTTGTCCTGCTCTTGTTGATCAGCTCTTGTGTGTTTGTGTCTTTCAAATGAGTCATTCCGTTACATGGCACGTTTTTCTGATGGCTCCAATCATGTTTGCTATTGTTGTTGAAGATTTAGTCTTTGTCCCTTCTAGTCATTTATGATAAATCCAAACTATCCTTTGATTCAATATCAAATGGTTCGGAGGTTTTTGTAACAAAGACTTAATTAGGGTCAGTCGTTTGTGACATATTGTTTTGTTCTTATTGTTTAGCACACAGTTCACATTAGCATCCACAATCCGCTAATCTCTTAGCCATTTCTTCAACCAAGCTAACACCTCTGTATACCATTGTATGCTGTTGTGTGGCTGAAGAATCCAATGGCCTTCATCCGCGAAGTACAAGAGCTGAGAGGGAATACCACGACGCTGCAAAGTCGTGAATGTAGCCAATCCTTCTGTCTCGGGAACGCGGAAATCTTTTCCACCATGAATAACAAAAGTAGGAGTCTGCCAATTCTTCACGAAGCTATCTGGACTCCAACGGGCATAAACCTCCGGCTCTTCCCACGGCTTGCCAAGCTCCCATTCTGGAAAGAACAACTCCTCCGTGGTGCAATACTCAGAGCGCAGGGAATAAATACCAGCATGGTTAATTAAGCATCTAAAGCGATTGGTATTTCCATTGAGCCAATTGATCATGTAACCTCCATAGGATGCTCCCAATGCTGCCACACGATTAGGATTGAGATAAAAATACTTGGCTAGAATGAAATCTAGACCTTTCATAATATCCTCGAAGGGAGCACCACCCCAATCCTTACGAATAGCATCCTGAAAGTTGGAACCAAAACCCGTACTTCCATGGAAGTTGACAGCCATGACAGCATATCCCTGGGAAGCAAACGCTGCCAGATTCCAACGATAATTCCAAGCATTGAGCATGGCAGCCTGAGGACCACCATGAATAATGACAAGCAGAGGGACACTACTAGCATCGGCAGACTCGAGATCCCCTTCATCAAGAAGAGGTGGTAAATACCAGCAATGAACCAAGTCGCCCTTGGCACCAGGAAAGTAGTGCTGCTTGACGGAAGGAAGGAGATAGTCGCCATTGTTGTAGCCAGGATTAGGATCCCAAATTACCTCTTGATCTTGCTGCTCTTCCATAGACAATGGAGCATCTTCAGCGGGTTTGAAAAAGTGCACCAAGGGGAAAGGCTCGAAAGCGGAGGATTTGTCAAGGTCCACTCTCTTCAACTGACTGGGAGAGACGAGTGAGGACTCCAAGAAGTAAAGAATAGAGCTATCCACAACTTGGAGACTTGTGCGACTTGCATCTCCTTTGAGAACCTCCATGCGGTCTAGCTTAGTTCCTTCTTCTTTGAAATGGAGACGGAAAGCACGAAGACTGGCTTGGTGTTGGCCAAGTGCATATAGAGTATGTCCTTCAGCTCCTGTCCCTTCTCTAGACCAGCTGATACTCTGAAACGATATATCAACATCTTCTGTCAAGGTAACAAGAGTATTCGTGTGAAGGTTGTAAACCACAATACGTTGACGGTCTGACTCATAACCTGGTCGTCTCATGGACAAGAATGCCAAGTGATTGCCATCAGGAGAAAAGACAGGATGTCCATGATAGGTGTGGAGAGAAGAATCTGAAATAGCTTTCCATTTCAATGGGCGATAGCGAGGATCGACAGGCTGGAGGGTGGGGTTAATCGAGCACAAATCAGCTAGATAGATGGGCATGTCTGTAGTCCACGCTGCGTCTTGTGGTTGTCTTCCAGTTTCCTCTTCAAACCTCTTACAGGAGATAGCAAGCCATCTCCCATTAGGAGAAAGTGCATAGTCAGCATGACCATGTCCTCCTGGAGGCTTGGCTGGACAGTCTGTTTCAATTTTATGAAGCAGATCTGTACCAGGTTTCTCAGCCTTGGCACGTCCTTCTTCATCGACTCGTAACTCCGCAAAGAAGAGATGATTTCTCTTTTTAGAAGGATCCCATTCAGTCCAATAACGAACCATCAGGTTGTTGGAAAGGACTCCCTTGCCACAGTTGGTTAAAGCGTCTGCTGGTGCGAAAGGATCTGAAGCCTGAACAGAGACAGCAATTTCAGCAATAATAAATCTTTCCCCTTGTAACCCAGCTACTTGGAAAGAGTTAATTGGTAAGCTTTCTTCCCAGACGATATGTGATTCTCCACCTTCCAGTGGAACTGCCCAAATCTTGCCAGTGCGAAGGAAGAAGACATGGTCAACCTCACCCTGTGGATGAAGTAAAGAGACTAAGACAGGACTAGATGCAGAGGCACCAGGTTGACTTCTTGTTAACTGTCTTGTCTCATAGGTTTGTGTATTGTGTAAGAAGATATTAGTAACAGATTTCTGTTGACTATCAAACTGTGTCAAAGAGAAAGTAATCCATCTTGGATCATCTATATGAGAAGAAATCTCATTCAATCTTGGTGAGAAGACTAAACTTTCTGGTGTAATCAAATCACACATGATTCTTCTTCTTCTTGAGAATTTCAACAATTGACATAAAAAGGCAATCAAATCCGGAAATCCCAATGCCTGGCTGGGCAAAACGATATCCAAACCTCAACATTTGTAAGTTTAAAGTCGTCTTTTCCGACCAGGGCAAACGGTCGCCATGCTGTACTGTCGAAATTGTTGGCAATGAATCAAACAGATCGGAGAGTATTTTGGATTAGTCAAAGAGAATCATCCATGACTTCGACTTCCATCTATCTTCTACTTCTGCTCTTTATTGTCTGTTTATTAGACGGCAATTGGAAGATAGCAGCACAGGTGAATAAATAGTTCTATTTTTCTTGTTTTCCCATTTAAACCAAAAACTAAACTGTTTGGATTAGAATCATGAGGAACTAGAGCTAAGTATTGAATCTTTTGAAAAAGAGATCATAGGATTATTGAATGGTGAGTATATCTTAGTCCTCTTTCATCTTGAGATGATATTTCATAGAAATGGTTGTATTATAGTGAAAACAGACAGTGCCACCACTATCACCACCACGAGCAGTAAAAGTGCTGAGAGAGATTTGCACTTTCCCTTTCCAGATTTCAATCAACTAACTGTAGCTGGCTTCCCTACTTTCAGTCCTTCTCAAGCCTTTACAGAGACGCCTTCCATGCAGCCAACAGCGGCAGTGACAGAGCATCCGTCATCCTTGCCTCCATCCACCGCCCCCACTGCAGCGCCCTTCGTTTTAATCTTTACTGAAGCGCCAACTTTGGCACCTGCTACAACAGATGCTCCTACAGCGATGAGTGATGCACCCAGCCCACAGCCTTCCATATGGCCAACTATCGAACCGACGTTTGTACCCACCGTGGAGCTAACGAATACACCTTCTATGGAGCCTACCATGGGACCTTCCTTTATTCTTACAGAAGGACCAACACTTTCGCCTTCGAGGGCACCTAGTATGATCCCAACCATTGCTCCTACCGTTGCAGCAACAGACTCTCCAACTCTGACACCAACCCAACATCCCAGTGTGCAACCATCATTCTCTCCAACACATCATGCTTCTGACGCCCCCACCATCGAACCAAGCTCTCCCCCATCATTGATTCCCTCGTTCTCCCCGTCTGTCCCGCCTTCTTACTCTCCTTCTGCCTCCCCTACAGTGTCGCCTTCCCTTGAGCCATCGCGGGTGCCTTCTGTATTACCATCGCTTGTTCCTTCATTCTCTCCAACACAGCCTTTTTCTGAAGCCCCAAGTATATCACCATCTGAAGGACCTTCGCGTGCCCCGTCGCATATCCCTTCTCAGGCACCATCGCTTTCTCCTACATTCACTCCTACGGATCATCCGTCTGACTCTCCTTCTATTGTTCCGACCATTCTGCCAACAGCTGAGCCATCATTGCAGCCATCCTTCAACCCGACAGGAGCACCTTTGTTGGTGCCAACGACGGCGCCATCCTTCAGCCCCACACCAGAGCCTTCATTAGTGCCAACGGCGGCGCCAACCTTAGAACTTAGTCGTTCACCGACCAGCTTTCGTCCTACACGGCAGCCAACTTCATCTCCGACTGTTCAGTCCTCCTCGATACTCACTTTCAATGCAAGTATTGTTTTGTCTGGGCTGACAAGTCCCACATTCGGTGATCAAGAGCAACTCGCTATTCGTAACACGACTGCAGTGACTATGGCCGTCTCTATCAATAGTGTAAGGTATCTGGGCAACACATGGAGCATTGCACGGAGGTTGCTGGCATTCGAAGTTGAAAGCACTAGATATGTGGTGACAGCGTTAACAGATGTCTCTATTCCAATCACTTCAAGTAGTCCGGCTGTTGTTAATGCCACCTATACAAGTCTTGTGGGAAAGTTGCAATTGTCAGTCTCCTCTGGCGAATATACGCAGGTGTTGCAAAAGGTATCCGTGGCGATCGGTGCAGTCATAACGGCCAATGCATCCGCACAGAGTGTTGGCGTGACGTCGGCCACAGTTAACGAATACATAGGAACGAAGAGCAGTAGTGATGATAACACATTATCGACAGTTCAGATCATAATCATAGCTGTGGGATCATTCGTAGGTCTCGGCGTCATCGTCATGATTGGTTACTTGATTTACGTTCGCAGGAGAAAGCGGAGAGTAACTTATTATTATGAAGTAGAGAAAGATCTTGGCAGAACAATCAACCTCTAGTTCCTTTTGTTTCATTTTATCATATCATGTATATACTGTATAGATAGAAAGGAAGCATGACTTGTGTTGATGTTCTGTTGATGCTTCTACTTACTGGGCGTTGATAACATTGGTATGATTTCGTGGTTTTAAAGACTTCTGTTTGTGTAAAATGGCTGAGGATGGTGTAGTTTTTATAATGAACAACTCCATCACCTTGCAAGGTATAAAGAAGTTAAAGTTACTCAGGCTAATCAATTAATTCTCAGCATTGGTATAATGAGAGCGGAAATACTCCTTGGACTCATATGGGTTGGTCTTGATGGTATCAGAACCTGGAGTCCAAGAAGCAGGGCAAGCCTCTCCAACATGACTATCTGCCCATTGGAAGGCCTTGAGCAGACGAAGCGTCTCTTCCACAGATCTGCCCACAGCATCATCATTAATCTGCATGCTGCGGATCTTACCAGAAGGATCAATAATAAAGAGACCACGTAAAGCAGCACCAAACATTTCATCATTCTCATCTTCAACAAGCACACCATAGTTCTTGGAGATGCGCTTGGAAGTATCTGCAACAAGAGGGATTTCCAACTTGCCTACACCACCATCTTTACGAGCAGTGCGAGTCCAAGCCAAGTGAGTATGATGACTATCAGTAGAAATAGCATAGACTTGAGTGTTGATGGCAAGAAAATCCGCGTTTTTCTCACTGAAGGAGATGATCTCAGTCTAGTATTGTCAAATCAAACAATGTCAAAGAAACCCCACAAATACTACATGAGCAGAAAGAGGAGGGAGATACTTACAGGACAGACAAAGGTGTAATCAAAAGGATAGAAGAGCAAGACAGACCATTTGCCATCAGCAATCGTCTCTGCTAAAGAGACATCAATGAATTTATCATTCAAGACAGCTTTTGCTTTGAAAGAAGGAGCAACTTGTCTTGGTCGAAGACGTTCATAAATATCCTCGGCAGAGATGAAGACAAGAAGGAGAGCAAAGATAAGACCAGCGTAGATCATTTTCTTTGTTGAGAATAGAGTGGATTTGTTTTAGTTGATCTTTGTTCGAGAAGTCCTCACAGCACTCGCACTGTGAGCACCGTCTGCACTGCTGCACAGCAGCACTTGTTAAGTTGACGTTTGGTGGGATTGTAGAACTTTCGATGAAACTTGAACAGAAGCCATTCTCAAGGATGTGGAGTGAGCGTCACAGCTTTTGGGCAGTGACTCTATCTACTATAGTCTAATATTCAACTATTATCTGTCATGGATAAGTAATATGTTCATGGGCATAATGAGAAACAACCTGGTTTCTCACGTTGTACATAATCTCTACGAGTTTCAATGTGTGTAGAACCCACTATAAAGAGACTTTACAAATGACCATCTATCTACATCTTTTAATGATCGTGATCACATCCATCTTCTTCGCAAAGAGCAAAGGGAGCTCTAGCATTCTCTGCAACCTTTTGCTCAATGTCAGTCTTGTCATCATATACGGGACGGAAATTGAGTTTTCCACTCGCACCAAACTGCTCGTACACCGGCTTAACCGAGCCATCCACATCAATCTTGACATATTGTACCTCACAATTTAGATCGCGCAGTGCAGCATAGGCTTCGTCTACCACTGTTGGCATCATGCCAGCAGCTCGCAGCACTGCTTCAGCACCAGCATCAAGTAAGATAGGCCGCAAGTCGGGACACCGTCCAGCAATATTTCGCAATGTGAGACAGGCTTGTCGCTGAAGTAAATCCTTCTGTGCGAAGCTACGCATAATACGAATAATCACATCAACAGCTCCAGCCTGAACCAGCCGCTCAGATTGACTCGGTGAACGAAGAGTGAATTGAGCGAAACAAGCCATAGCATGCTCTAACAATGCAGCATCTTGATTGTAAGGTTCGCAGCTAACAATACGCAGCAGAGCATGCAACCCTCCAGTGGAAAGAAAGGCCTCTTTCTTCCCATCGTCAGCTGCAATGTTGCGCAAAAGACCCACTGCCGATCGCATCAAGGCCAGTGAAGTCTTATCCTCGCTATGAGGATGATTGAGGATATTGAATACCGCATCCACAGCCCCATGTATACAAAGCAATTGGACAGCCTCATTAGTCGAAGCAAGTGCCTTGGCCGCATTCAAGGCTGCACATGCCAAGTTAGGTAATTGCTCGTATCCTGCTGCCAATCCCATCAACCTCACCACCACATCCTTAGCTTTCAGGAAGAACTTAGCGTTATCAAAAGCACTTGACATTTCTCTTCTCAGGTCGTCATGAATGCATAAGCCTCGAATACAGGTGCATATCTTGTCAACCACTGGCACTATTTGAGTATTGAGATTGTTTGACGACGAGGCAAGCAAAGAGGTCAATATCGTCCCAAATCCTGCCTTCATTAATGCAGCTATGATTCCAACACAAGACAGAAACCCACAGAGAATCCCATCATTCACTACTGGAAATCAAAAGGGAGAAAGAGAAGTAGAGTGCTTACTTTTGTTAGCCTCCGACCGCATGACACATCGAGCAAGTGATAAGATCGCCAGGAGATATTCAATGGAGCTGGAGGGAGTCTCATCATTCAGGGTTTGGTCTTTCAATAAATCACATAGTCGACTTGATCCACCAGGTTCAAAGAAATCTCTTGTAGGGACTAACAAGAATGCAGAATACAATACGAACATCCATATTAACGCAGATCAGTCACACACAGCCACGCACACATTCTCCTCACTCACTCATTCATCACAAAGTGTTTGTGTATGTATGTCTGACAGAGAGGGGGGAGAAAGGACAGAATCAGCAGAAAGGGCAACTTACCACTTATTGTGCTTAGATCTGTTAAGAAGTCTATAGCAGAGGAAATCACCTTCCTTGAATACTTCTTGTCATTAAGAAGAAGATGTAAAGAGTTTACACCACCTTGTTCTTTCATTAACATGATATTTCGATCTGATAAAATGTAATTCCTTGCACACAATTTCTTTAATTCTTCTAATATTCCTATTAACTCTTTTTCTTCTTCTTCATCTTCTTTTTTTGAAGATGATTCTGTCAGATGTTTTAACAATGCTAAAGCATCCAATACTTCTTGTCGACCAATCCCTCCTGTAAGATCAACATTGGATAAGTCAATTCCTTGTTTTTGGAATTGATTGATCGCATCAGCTAAAGCATCTCCTGGGGACATGTCAAAGTCTTCCACATTCTCTTTGACAACTTCATCGAAGGTCTCCTGAGAAATTCTCTTGGACACCATCTAATTAATGAATATCAATCAATTCTTGTTTCTGGAAGAAACCATCGCATGATTATTGTCAAGCGAGGGGTTCCATGGAAATTACAAGAATTCCAACACCAGCGAATTCCATGGAATCACACTCTTGGCTGATTTGATCTTGTACGTATAGTCAAGATGGAACTACGTATCTATATTTATTAGACTATGATACTAACCTAGTCTATATCATTCTAGTTTAGTCTATACTGTAATGAAGACGATCAACCCATAATGTCATTCACATTTGTTTTTCTTGCTTATTGCACACAATGATACCACATAGCATCCACTACATTATTATAACTTATTAGATATTTACAATAAAGCATAATGAAAGGGTTGAAGGATCTCGATAGGAAGGGGTATTGGACGTGATAAAGGATGTGTTTGCATTGAAAACACCAGCTCGTTACTACCTGTAGTCTAGAACATAACAAAACACCACACTATTCCAATAAAATACAGCATGCACACACACACACACATAAGGTGAAGCAGGGGATTGTTTGATCATTCCCACTGCAGCTCACAAATACATAAACTACTTAAAGAAGGGAAATATTCCTCTGCCAAGAGACGGCAGCGAACAGTTTTCTTCCAAGAGTTTTCGATCACGATTAAGCCAAGAAGCCAGACATGCGCAATTCAGGCGGCCCGATTAACAGAAAAATGATAACATCTTCAAGAAATGCGGTGAGAGGAACTTGTTTGAACAGCAGGTCGGACTTCGGCAGAATCATCTTCCCTGTTTGTGTCAACACTGTGATCATCTTCTTCTGCTTTATCAGCCTCTACAATACCTGGATAGACTGCTACCATATGATTATGCACTAATCTACCGGAGAGAGATGATTTCTGCACCACATCTGGTTGGCTTGATTCCGCCACATTATCCGCCTTTATGCCGCCAATATTACCAGCTCCAGCAAGACTTGCAGAAGCTGCAGTAGAAGCATGACCCACTTTCGGTAAATTAGCTGCACGTGGATTGGCTGATCCAGAGGGTTGAATGCCCTTGTGGAATATGAGTATGATCCAATACCGAACAGAAAATATGGAAGCCTTGGCCTTCTTCTTTTTCTTCTGGGAGTTGGCTGGTATAACAATAATAAAACAAAATAGGCAAACAAAACACAGCGTGAGATCATCAAACCTGAAAACGAAATCATCCAGAACACATCTACTCACCATTGAGAATATAAGCTTTCATGAACTGCGCCTGTTCCTCTTTTGAGAAAAATTCCGTGTGTTTTGCAACGAAAATATAATAGAGATACGTTCCAAATATTACTGCCATGAACTTCAGACATGTCCAGATGGTATAATCCACAAAAAATGCCACGCAAACAAACATAAGCACAAAGATTGTGATCCCATAATAAGCTCCAAACAGACCCAATGGACTCACGAAGTTCCTCTCCAGATTGCTGTAACGAGTGTAGAATATCATGTAGGCACACAACAGCGCGATGTAAACTGCGCACGAGGCATGCATACACATATGGAAGAGCTCGTCTACAAATTCCGCCAGAGTATAATAGGTTGCCAACAACACCACATAGGCTACAAACAAACCAAACAGCATGGCCGCTACTGGAGTTGGCTCTTGAAGGCTCTTAAACGACTTGCTCAAGAACTTCGGGAAAAGACCCGAGGCTGCCATGGAACGAATCTGCCGGCTCGCAGCAAAGGCGAAGCCCAGAGCATTCGCACATGCTCCAGGTAACGCCAACAGAGCCGCCTCACGCCTCGTCAAACCCAACACAAACTCATAGCCACTGGAAAGCGGATGCTCTTCGTGCACCAAGTTCCATGTGCTGGGAGGCAATGAAGCTGAGGCAAGCATGAGGAAGATCGCCATACCGTACGCGGAAAGGATGGTTCCCACCATTGCCTTGGGAATAGCCTTGTTGGGCTACGCAACACATAAACAACAGCGGCACCACTATGTTAGAGAACATATCTTACTACCCATGGCGAAACCAATAATAGAAGGGAAATGATTACCTCCTTCGCGTCCGTGCAAGTCACCGTAATTGTATCAATACCATTGAAAAACCATGTGGAATAAGCAAAGTGCTTCAAAAACATCATCCCCGAAGTGAACCCATCCGCGTGGCGATATAGGTTGCCATAGGGAATAGCTTCTAAACTGTACATGATGAGCAATAATGTAGTTGTCACTGCCAATACCATACACATGGTCCAGAATGGCCTTCCACCAACTGTCAACAGTGGAACAACCAAGGCATAAACGATTAACCATATTGCTGGCAAACAGTACTTTGGCAGTGCTGCGGCTATGATGATGAGCACCGAAACATCATTAACCGCGCCCGCGACAAATAATATGTACTTGATGGTCTCGGAGCAGCCCACCAAAAATCCCGCTGTAGGACCCAACGCGCAACGTACATATCCATACGATCCACCCGCGAAGGGAAGCATCGATGCCATCTCTGCAGCACATAGAGCCAAACAAATGAAAGCTGATCCCGCTATAAGAGTAGCTATGAAGAATTGCCAGAAGCCTTGTTCCATGCCTATATTGGAAATTCACAAAGTCAGTTGTAGAAAAGCCTATTATTCGTAAAATGACGCATCACTCACCATGATTCCAGTTAACTGTCTGTCCACCCAATAATATACCCACACCTTTTTATTATCATCAGCATCATCATTAGTCTCATCATAGTTGATAACATCATCATCCAAGCACAACATGAAAAATCTCACCTAACCAGTAAACGTCAAGCATGGTGGCAGAGCGAGTAGAAGCTGTGGAGTCTTCTCCTTCCTTTCCTTCTCCTTTCTCTGGTTCAACTTTATCTGACATTTTTTCTCATATAATATGAAGAAAGCGATAGTTCTATTTCTATGATCACCAGTTGTTCTCTTGAAGGTTGCCTGGTGGAAATGCGGAATTGTTCCGTTGACAGCAGTGATCTAGCGCGTGGTGCTGCCCAGCTAACCGAAAAGCAACCCAATTGAAATTTAAAAGTGTGGAAATAGAATCTGTAAAAAGAGTCTTAGTATGTATCTAGTCTACTATAAAATTTGTTATCTACAGATAGAGGTGTGGCGACTCCAAAGAAGAATTCGGCAGAGATTGGAAGATTTCAAAAAGTGCCCGAATAAGGCAATGAAGGAGCTGCAAATGGGAAAGAACCGGCCCGAAATGCTTCTTCCTCCATCTCATTTGATACATGAAACCTCACTCCTCAGTCCTCTTTCAGCCACTGCATCTTGACGCAAATTTGACTTTGAAAACGCGATAAACTGGTATTGCATCTTCTACCAAAAGAAGAGGAGAATATGGCATGGAGAAGAATAGACTGCGCTCTTCATCTTACAGAATAGGCAGCGGCATGCAAAGCGTAAGTCATCAAAGCTTGATCACGCACCAGCCTTTGATCTATCGACCACACGTTTTGCACCAAAATTTCATTCGGGCTTTCACGTACTAATCAAGAGTTTCGCGAGCTGTGAGGAACAGCTGAGCATCTTCCCGTACTGCCGGCCAAGCAAGCGCTAACTAACTCGCAGCAAGATTGATAGATTGGGGCTTGTGAATGCTAATGGGAGTGCGATAATGCCCAGCAACAACAGTATAACAAGAAACATCAAATAACAACTAATAGATTCAAGACAGCATTAACAAATCTGCTGGAGAAATTGTGATACCTATCGATGCCATCAGACAATTACAAAGAATTGGACCCGTTTGCGCGTGAAAATTGAACATTTTATGAATGAATATCAAATTGTCGTTAAAGCTGGTCCTTCTCTGATCCTTCAACATTCACCTTACTTACTTCACCAAAGGTCTCGAGGAAGATTCTCTTGGATGCCATCTAATCAGCTCTTGTCCTTCTATTCTGGAGGATGGCGAAGATGCCAAGTATGCAGTCCTGTTCGTCACGAGGCAAATAGGCTGCCGCAAACTATCGCGCAACCTGCACAGAAGTATTAAACTACATGTAGACAGAATACAATACTACTGTAGGCTACAATCATAATGTATATTATGTATTAGCATAATAACAATAATAATACAAGTACCATGATGACATCTAATTACATAATCACTAATCACTACTTCCTAGATACTATCGATAGTATTTAAAATAAGAACATAAAGACAAGGAACAGCAGAGGAAAGGATCTGGATAGGATAAAAATACACGTGATAATGGAAAGAATAATGGAGTTTCAGTGAGAGCGCTAACTATAAATAACATTGCAAAGCAACATTTTTCAATAGAACTTGGCATAAAGCGCTCATCACACCACACATGCATACAAATATATACATCTTCATGCGTTAAAAGCATATGTTGCAAGAAGTTAGCGCTCTCACCAGATCAATTATAAGTGTAGAATAGAATAGAGTAGTTAGAGTAGTTCGGAGAGAAGCGAAATATTCCTCTCCCAAGCGGCGACAGAGAATAGTCGTCAATAAATGCATTTTCTTGACCGAATCAAGAAATCACACACGACCAGTTAAGCTGACCTCATTAAAAAGCAAATAATAAAGTCTCTATACTTCTTCACAGGACATGTTGAGAGGGTCTTGTTTCAATAACACCTCGACCCTCAGCAGAATCATCTTCCTTTTTAGTGTCAACACTAATGTCTTCATCCTCTGCTTTATCGGCCTCTACAATACCTGGATAGACCGCTACCATATGATTATGCACTAATCTACCTGAGTGAGATACTCTATGTTCAACAAGTGGTTGGCTGGACTCCACCACACGGTCAACCTTTCTGTCGGCAACATGACCATAATCCGCACCAGATCTAGCAAGACTTGCAGAAGCTGCAGTAGAAGCATGACCCACCTTCGGTAAATTAGCTGCACGTGGATTGGCCGATCCGGAGGCTATCGAGGATTGAATGCCCTTGTGGAATATGAATATGATCCAATAGCGAACAGAAAATATGGAAGCCTTGGCCTTCTTCTTTTTCTTCTTGGAGTTGGCTGGTATAACAATAATAAAACAAAATAGGCAAACAAAACACAGCGTGAGATCATCAAACCTGAAATCCAGAACACATCTACTCACCATTGAGAATATAAGCTTTCATGAACTGCGCCTGTTCCTCTTTTGAGAAAAATTCCGTGTGTTTTGCAACGAAAATATAATAGAGATACGTTCCAAATATTACTGCCATGAACTTCAGACATGTCCAGATGGTATAATCCACAAAAAATGCCACGCAAACAAACATAAGCACAAAGATTGTGATCCCATAATAAGCTCCAAACAGACCCAATGGACTCACGAAGTTCCTCTCCAGATTGCTGTAACGAGTGTAGAATATCATGTAGGCACACAACAGCGCGATGTAAACTGCGCACGAGGCATGCATACACATATGGAAGAGCTCGTCTACAAATTCCGCCAGAGTATAATAGGTTGCCAACAACACCACATAGGCTACAAACAAACCAAACAGCATGGCCGCTACTGGAGTTGGCTCTTGAAGGCTCTTAAACGACTTGCTCAAGAACTTCGGGAAAAGACCCGAGGCTGCCATGGAACGAATCTGCCGGCTCGCAGCAAAGGCGAAGCCCAGAGCATTCGCACATGCTCCAGGTAACGCCAACAGAGCCGCCTCACGCCTCGTCAAACCCAACACAAACTCATAGCCACTGGAAAGCGGATGCTCTTCGTGCACCAAGTTCCATGTGCTGGGAGGCAATGAAGCTGAGGCAAGCATGAGGAAGATCGCCATACCGTACGCGGAAAGGATGGTTCCCACCATTGCCTTGGGAATAGCCTTGTTGGGCTACGCAACACATAAACAACAGCGGCACCACTATGTTAGAGAACATATCTTACTACCCATGGCGAAACCAATAATAGAAGGGAAATGATTACCTCCTTCGCGTCCGTGCAAGTCACCGTAATTGTATCAATACCATTGAAGAAACAAGTGGAATAAGCAAAGTGCTTCAAAAACATCATCCCCGAAGTAAACCCATCCGCGTGGTGATATAGGTTGCCATAGGGAATAGCTTCTAAACTGTACATGACGAACAATAATGTAGTTGTCACTGCCAATACCATACACATGGTCCAGAATGGCCTTCCGCCAACTGTCAACAGTGGAACAGCAATGGCATAGAAGATCAACCATACGGCTGGCAAACAGTACTTTGGCAGTGCTGCGGCTATGATGATGAGCACCGAAACATCATTGACAACACCAGCTACGAATAATATGTACTTGATGGTCTCGGAGCAGCCCACCAAAAATCCCGCTGTAGGACCCAACGCGCAACGTACATATCCATACGATCCACCCGCGAAGGGAAGCATCGATGCCATCTCTGCAGCACATAGAGCCAAACAAATGAAAGCTGATCCCGCTATAAGAGTAGCTATGAAGAATTGCCAGAAGCCTTGTTCCATGCCTATATTGGAACATGATTGACAAGTCAAAACCAATGAAACAAATTAGCAATACAATAAGACGACAAATCACTTACCATGATTCCAGTTAATTGTCTGTCCACCCAATAATATCCCGATGCCTATATCATCACCATGATTGACATCACCATCAACCAACCACAAATGACAGTAGTCTAGTAATATAGTCTCCTCACCTAGCCAGTAAATGTCAAGCATGGTCGCAGAGCGAGTAGAAGGTATAGAGCCTTCTCCTTCCTTCCCTTCTCCTTTGTCTGGTTCCACGTTACCAGACATTTTCTCGTATAGATAGATGGAGATGATGCAGATGAAGACGAAGAAGAAGATGAAGATGAAGAAGTGCATGAGGAGGAGGAGATCGCGGGATCCCGGGATGCACGGCAGTTTGGCCCCGCAAGTCACCCCTGTAACGTTTTTATCGTTTTCGTTGGGAAAAAGGCTGTTTTTTGGAAGCATAAACGGTCTTTTCGGGATGGTCATCAGCAGACTCCGAAAACCGAAAACGAAAATCCTGAAGAAAAGTCATAAAAAGCGAGTTATAACAGCCATTCAACTCCGAGTTATCACAACTCCGAAAACCGAAAACGAAAATTTTGTACCATCCAGCTCTGAGTGGAGCGAGTTTGCCGTGGATGGTGGGACAAATACGCTGAATAAGGAAGAACGCGTTGCTTCCAATAAGTACGTTTGTGACCATAAGTCCGCTTGTTACACTGTGGTCTGCTATTAGTCTGCCCAATTAGTTCTAATTCTAACCCTGCAGTAATCCTAACCGATTAGAGCCAAGCAACGCTTTAATCTTTACACCACAATCGAACCCAGTATGCATGGAATGGATGCGTTAGCTAGGGTAATCTGACACTTGCAACAAAGTGGGCACCCTTAATCTATCTATGATAGCTGCGAGTCTAAGGACTGGAGTCAATTTAGTTTGCTTTTTGCACGCTACCTTCGTCTTTGACTGGAATGAAGCGCCAGACAACGGCCAAAATAGCGCCAACCAAAGCCATCCAAACCACAGAAACTGCTGGAGGAACACGAGTAGCATAAGCCTTGAAATGTAACTGAGCTAACAAAAACCCAAAAGCTGACGATTTCATCGCAGTTTCAATAGCCATGGTGCGGCACTGGGTTTCTGTGAACTTCAAAGCCTTGGGAATCCAGTATCCAGCCAAACCACCAATCAGGTGAAGCAGCATGACAGGAAGCTGAAGTCTCCAGCCTGCAGAGAGAATAGCAGGAGCAACTTGAGCAACGGCCGATGCGACCAAAATACAAGTCGAGGCAACACCAACTACCGGTGTGATGGGAAGGAGAGTGTTAACGACTTTTGGAGTGTACCTGTTCATGGCCATACCAAGAACAATAGGAGCTAGCACAACCTGAAGACAAGATACTGCAATACCCATAGCATCAACAGGCACGACAGCACCAAGGAGAGTCTTGCATAGCAATGGCGTCATGAAGATACCAGCAATAGTGGTCACAGTAGTCATGAGAACAGAGAGAGCCACGTCGCCTTTCGCAATATAGGTGCAAAGGTTGGAAGCCTGACCACCATTGATGCAACCCACCAAAACCAAGCCTGCTATTAGGTCAAGAGGGAGTTTGAAAGCCCTGCCCAAACCAATTCCCAGGGCAGGACACAGAACATAGCACAACACGAAACCCCAAATAACAGCCAATGGCTCTTGAGCAACACGAACAAAATCTTGAGGAGTTAGAGTAATGCCCATCGAAAGCATCAGAGCACCTGCAAGGCAAACAAAACGGATGGATTAGTCAAAATATGAAAATAAAATAGAAAACTGCCAATATAATAGCCGTTACCTAAAGATCCAGCAAAATATTTGGTAGTAAACCAAGCAAATGATTCAGGTTTCTTTAGTGCAAGACCCGCGAAGAGCACAGTCCAGACAGGGAATAATGTCGTCAGAACATCGGTTGTCTTCACATAAGCTTCCCAAAATTTACTCTTAGGTTTAGGTGCTTCCAAAGCCTCGGTCGTCATCAACGTTTGAAAATTACCACGTGAATTTACCATAGGGGAGAAAGGTGCGAATCGGGAAGATTGTTGAGTCAACTGACGATTGAAATTCACAACACGAGGCTGGAATGCAGTCACGGAGACCAACAAAGCCAGCAAAACAAAGATAAAAGCCTGCATATTCAACAATCTAATTTTTGAAAGACCAAATTAGTGGAAAGAACAGATCACTTTAGTAATGGAAAACTTCTGAAGTGGCCAGATAGGAAGGATATTCTATCAACCTGCCACTCGCCAGAATTTGTTGAACACTTCCACTTCCCGCGAGTGCAGGGACCTGCCCGTTGGTGGTGAGACAGACACACACACACACACACACACACACACACACACACACACACACACACACACACACACACACACACACACACACACACGCACACACACACACACACACACACACACACACACACACACACACACACACACACACACACACACACACACACACACACGCCTGCTCATGGAAAAAATCTCGTCTTTATGGAAAGTCGAAATATCGGCCTTTGCAGTCCAATATTTCATCCACGCCACCCAGCACTGCTGCGTGCGATGGATCCAAAACAACCTTTCTTCACGAAGGTCTTTTGGATCGAGATCATATCTACTGTCCATCTAATACAAAATGAGTGAGTTAGATCATGCCTTGATTGCTGCGAGAGACAGTATTATCCGTCCGACGGATTCGAATGAATTTAGCGCCAAGTATGACTATGTTATGGTTTTCAAAATGGATGGCACCGCCGGCAATTATAGCATCCCTAACACTGCCAAGTTCTGCCTTCAACGAATGCATAATGCTGGTCTTGAAACTTTCTCTTACGAATCAGTTCAAAGAGATGAGTTACTTGTCTTGATTCGCTGCCCTGTAAGCACATTTTCCCTGTGTATCCAATTTCTTCACAATCGAATCTTATCCACTTTTGGCAATAGGTGAATGTGATGAAGAAGTTTGCTGATGACACAGACTACAAGCTTGAGCTAGAACCTAATAAAGTGAAAGAGCTATTGTTGAAGGGACACATCAAAAATGATGTTTATCGCGTCAAACCTGTGGAAATCAATGATGCTACCATGTACACCCCCTTTTCCCCGTATAACTATAGTAAGTGATTCTATCAGTCATTGGTAACAATATATACTTACTCAAATTTTCTTGTAATGAATAGTTTTCGCTAAGTACGAGACGGGCATTGATCAGGATCTCTACGCTGACTTTGAGACTCCCCAGAACAAGTCTGCCCACTATGATGCAACCAATCCACCCTTCAACAAATATGTTCGTTTGAAGCTCATTAATTATATCTTGCGTGCTCCAGTGCGTCTAGGTGGAGCTGGTTTGAAATTGAACAAACTCTTGTTCAAGAAAAAGATGTTGGCCTTTTACCCTCTTCATGACAGCTTTGTCACTGCTCAGTTGCGTGAGCGCATTATGAAGTGGAATGTCTGGCCTTGGAATTTTCCCGTTGAAGATTTTCGTAACTACTTTGGCGAGAAGATCACTCTCTTCCAAGTCTTCTTAGGACATTATAGTCACTGGTTGATCTGGCCCTCAGTTATTGGTTTTATCTTCCAGTTTGTTGTGTGGGGCACAGGAGACTTTTCTAGCCCCGTTTTGCCTTTCTACAGTTTGATTATTACTGTCTGGAGTGTCTTCATGTTGGAGTATTGGAAGCGCAAGGAGAAGCTTACTGCTATGCGCTGGGGTATGATTGGCTACGAAGATGACGAACCTGATCGTCCAGAGTTTAAGGGTGAGCTCATCAAGTCGTACATTAATGGAGGCGATATGTTGTATTTCCCCCAGGAAGAGTTTTTGAAGCGCTCCATCTCTAGCCAGTCTGTTATTGGTACTTTCATCACTTTGGTGTTGGGAGTGGTTGCCTCTATTTATGTCTTGCGCTTTAGCATTCAGTCAGATTTGGGTAGTTCGGCCAGCACTGTGGCTTCTATTCTCAACACTGTTCAGATTACTATCTTTAACTACATTTATCAGAAGGTGGCCATCCATCTTACTGATATGGAGAATCAACGCACAGATACTAATTATGAAGATGCTATGATTGTGAAGCTCTTCCTTTTCCAGTTTGTGAACAGTTACGCGTCTTTCTTCTTCTTAGCCTTTATTGCTGCTTATCTCTCCAAACCAGATGATGCCCCTGATAACTATACTGGTCAATGTGGTGCGGAGAATTGCATGGAACCTCTCTCTATTAACTTGGCCATTATCTTTGGCACCAGATTGGTTCTGAAGAACTTGACTGATCTCTTCATTCCTTGGTACTCTGCTGTGCAGAAGCGTAAGCAAGAGACTGCTGATATTGCTGCTGATCTTACTTTGACTGCTCCTGAGGAAGACTATGTCTTGATGAACTACAACTCCATGTTGGAAGGTATTTCCAACTATGCAGATCTTGCCATCCAATACGGCTTTGCATGTCTCTTCGTGACCGCCCTTCCTATTGCTTCCTTCTTGAGTATTGTTTCGAACTATGTGAAGGCGAAAGCAGTCGGATGGAAGCTGACCAAGGTATGTTATTTCATCTTGTATAAAATACATGTTTTTAATTGTTTGTCTGTGAAACATAGCTCTATCAACGCCCTATCCCTCTTAGTGCTGAGGATATTGGAACTTGGCAGTCCATTTTCTTCCTGATTTCTATTGCGTCTGTGATTACCAATGCTGGTCTGGTGTGCTTTACCATGGACGTCCTTCATAGATTCGACATCTATGGTCGTTCTTGGATCTTCATTGGTTTCCAGTGGACTCTAATTGGGATGCAGTTCCTGGTTGAGCAGATGATTCCTGATGTGCCTGAAGAAGTTGAAATTCAGATCAAGAGACAGGAGTTCATTACAGCCAAATTGATTGATCACATCCCTGATGAAGAGCAGGTATCTGTGGCTGAGTATGAGGCTTGGAAGTCTAAGAGCCATGGCGAGGCAGATGAAGAACAGGTCGTAGTTGATGTCAACGTTCAGCCTTATCCTCGCACTAACGAAGGCCTCACTGGTAATCCTATGACTGGATACTAATACTAGTTCTCTCTGAGCGAATATTATTCTTGCGGTAACGCTCTCTATTTTTGTGCTTTGAGATGATTATTGGTATGCCTTATTCTATATGCAATAAACTAATTATTAGATTTGATAATTTACTAGCTTATGCTCTAGTTGAATAAATGGACCAATAAATCCTACTACACAATCTCAATTGATCTTCACGTCAAAGAGAATTTAGTTTCTCATGTAGTGAGTCGCTGTCACAATTACAATCACATTGCACATCTCTTGCCACGAAGCGGGGAAGGTAAACTGGAGGAGCTGTTCGATAAAAAGGGATTGAGCCACCTTCAAGGGCTCAAGTTACCTGCGAATGGTCAACAATAAGCATAATCTAGTGGAATAGGAGCTGAGCGTAATCAATTGTGCGGGAAGAGACCTTTTTCAATGCTTGAAAAGAGGGTGAGTCTCATGGGTTGAATTGACAATACGTCGAATGGGCACCTTTTTCTTGCCCTGTATTACTTGATAAAATGCTGCTGCCCTTGTGGCAGCAGCGCTCATATGGATATGTCCAGTATGACCATTGTAAGCATGAAAATAATGGTGATGGCCAAATGTTGCAGCATAAGGACCATAATATCCGCATATAGGGGCATGCACATCTCGAACAACACCCGCAAACTCAACAATTAAGGAATTGGGAGGCATAAACATCATATTTGTCATTCCTGCTCCATGTTCACCCACAAAGACATCTGCTTGTGAATAAAGATAAATTTCTTGTGCTAAAGGTAGGCGTACAGCTGAAGTTAACAACTGTACACGATGCTGAGGGAAAGCCTTGGAGAAGGTCTTAACAGCATCAGCACTTGTCTCATTGTCCCAATAACGTCCTCCCAGTCGTTCGTTATACCGCTGAACAATGATCAATAGCTTTTCTGGATATAATTGCTGTCGTTCAGAAGGAGATTTTAATGCTTTTCTTAGGTTTTTTGCATCCAATCGCAAGGCTTGGTAAGCTGCCATAAGTAAATGTTTGCCCAACAAAATGTTCTCATAGGCATGGGACAGACCAAAGCTGCATCGTGTAAATCGAGGAATAAAGACTTCATGAGCTAACACATGACCTGAAATAATTCTCCAACGATCTATCCCAAGCAAGTCAAAGATTCTATATCGCATTTCTTCACCTTTCTTCACAAAGGTTAAATCATGTCCACGTTGAGCATCATCGCTTTCAAATGCTCGTACATGAATCATGACGTCTTTATGTTTCAATAAGAAAGGTAAGCTATAAACTAATCTAGTTAAGGATTCTGCTAAGAAGTGATAATAGTTATAATCCCATAAGGCAGCAATGGTAAAGACACGTTGATATCGTTGATACGACAAGTTCCTCTTCTTAGCATCATCTATACATCCAACAGTTAAGTTCTTCATTTCTTCTTTAGTTAAATCAGGTGAGAAGAGCTTTTCCCAAGTCTCTATATTTGACTTTTCTTCATGTCCCATAGAAGCAGAGTGAGTAGAAGCAGCAGCAGCAGCAGCAGCAGCAGCAGCAGAGTGTTTGAGATGTAAGGAATGACGACATTTGGCCATCCATCGCTTAGTAAAGAGATAACGTCGTGTTTCACATCCTTCATCTCCTAAGAACACACCACATTGAAATCCTACTGCTCCTGAAGGATGAATGATAGCTTCATTACTATGTAAGAGATAAAAACCACGTTGTAAAGATCGAAATCCTTCATAAAAGGAATAAATCTCTCCTGTTGATAACATCTTTGTCAACTTAAGACAATTCTTTCGATCTTGTCCAGGATGATTTAATGGAATAAAAGGTCTTAAAGCAGTACTTTTCCCCCAATGATCATCAGTGAAATTACTTCGTTGACAATGAGAGGCTAATCCCTTATCACTTTGAGAGTATGTGAATGGTAATTGTGAAAGATATTGTTTTTCAGTTTTTGCAGGATGAAGGATACGAATATAAACAGTATATTTGCTTTGAATACTATTGTTATTGTTGTTATTGTTACGAGTATAGTGATTAGTAGCAAGGACGTTGTAATGGATAGGACAACCAATGACATTTCGGTGAATTGAGGAGATAACTTCCTCATCTTTCCATTTCCGACCATCAAATTTGGTATCTAGGCTACTAATAGGATGAACTATTGCCAATAGGAAGAGAAGGGTTAGATTCAACCACATCTTCTTCAATGGTATAGTTGTTTGTTGTTTGATTGTTGTTCATCGTTTCGGCCAGTAGCCAAATACCCAAAATCTGGAGCTGTGCCATTGTCCAACCTTCAACGAACAGTTTAGTTTCGGCTGGCAGCAGACTATTTGTATTCTAAATACCTTATATACCTTACCATTTACTATCCCACGCACACCTTCTTCAATCTCTCCATTTAAAACAACCAATTCGTTTGGCTTCAAAGGTCCGTTAAAACACAACAAATCCAACAAATAAACACACATGCACAGTCGACACTACATCTTCATCATCTTCATCACCATCAAGTAAGTAATTCGATAAAGCACTGTTCGACGCCCACCATTCCATCATTATTGTTGTAATACCCAGCATACTATACTAAAGACTATCAAATTGCTCACAACAGCATGGATTCATACAATGCAGATTTCTCTCATAGACTATATACACACACCACTCTCTCCACAAACAAATATTACGCTAAGCCTTGTTTAACAAAGGATAATCGGCACGGCGAGGCACGACACGATGCTTGTTGTTAATGGTGCAGATGACCGTCTTCCGCTTCCTCGATATTATACTTATTCACCATCTCCTCCCAGATCTCAGCTTTACAATTCTTCTTACATAGTGGCATAAACTCTTCCCACTGATCCTTATTAGATACACCTCGTAAACCACGAACAAATAGAATAACTTCTTCTTTTGGTGACATTTTCTGTGAGCCAAAGCGGTTCATCTTGGAGACACAGAAGGAGACCAAGGCTTCCAACTCTTCACGACTTCGTAACAATGCTGTATTAATCATTTTATCATGAACGACAAGACATCTCGCAGCGGCGGTAGGGGCAATCTTTGATACAGTTTCTTTCATAATTTCTTCTTCTTTACATAAATGGTTTTCATGGAAATCTTTCCAATCATTATAAGCAGTACGAAGTTCATCCCAATTCATATCAGGTCTCATAATTAACTGGTTAATATCATGGACATTAATATCATCAGCCACATGAAGACTGCTAATATTGGCATCAATAACACAGCCTGGTTTCACAGCATCCAGCATAGGGAAGACATCCAATTCCTCCATATCCTTGTGTGCACTAATACATAGTTGAAGCTCTCTCCAGATCTTAATAAAAGCTGGTTTATTCTCTGGTGGACCATCAAGTAACTCACCTGCTTCTTTCATTGCAGCACGGAATGCTTCGTGTGCAGTGCGCATAATAGCAAAAGCTGTGTTTTAGCATCAACCACATAGGAATGTCATAAAATAAAATTAAATAGAGGAGATAGCAAAGAAAGAAGGAACTTACACATGGGTGGGTCGCCAGAGGTAAATGCAGCAGGAAGGGTTGTTGTTGTTGTTGTGGCCTGTGCTGAAGATTCCTTGGCATCACAAGAGGAAGAAGCAGAACTCTTTTGTGTCTCTTTTCCCTCTGGACGACGAGCAAATAAAGTGAGTGAACTCCCCATGATTTTAATTCAATAACTTGGACTAGGAAGAGTTTGTTAAAACACTGTGTTAATGGTGGCAATTTTGTTCATCGAATAGAAGTGATTGAAGGCCAAAGAGGGAGAGAGATGATGTGCTGCTGCTTCCGGATGTGGTGCTGCTGCTTCCTTTCCCACGCATCACACTAATAATTAATTATCGCATTCATCCATTCATGCATTCATCACATTGCCCTTAATCATCTCGCTCACATAGCACTTTTACAGTGGAATCAGGAATCAGCAATATTTGTCATGAATCAATAGAAATTGCAAATCGAAAAGATCAAAATGTAGTTCTCTGGAAATTAAAACAGAAAAAGGCAGCGGAAAAATATCACGAGCCTTCGGAAACTAGTGACCTCTAAAAGCCAATTTTGCTTATCAGCAAACTCGTAAAACACGACTTTAAGAGCGGTCTGTGTTTTCAACGAATGGCATCAATCAGGACATCAATGATGGCCAGCTCCTCGATATTCACGTTACTATTACTGTTATCTATTATCTTGATAGTTGATGCTAGTTTTAGCTTCAATTCAGCGGGCAGGTTGATACAGTTGGAATATGCCTATAAAGCAGTTGAAAAAGGTGGAGATATTATTGTCCTCAAATGTCTCGATGGTGTGCTTATCCTCACTTCCACTTTTCCCTCCAAACCCAAACAATCTTCTCTCATTACTTTCAATCAGGATAAGATCAAGAAGCTACCAAACAAGGCTCTTTTAATCTCCTCTGGCTTAGTCGGGGATGTTCGCTATATTGAGAAGAAGGTTGTGGAGTTATGCCAAGAACACATGCGCATCTTTGGCGCTGATTCCCCCATCAAGCTCTTAGTCAATAAGGTGGCTTCTTTGATGCACGAGCATACACTATCATCTGGTCAGCGACCTATAGCAGCCACGTGTTGCTTCCTGACTCACTCGGAGAAACAGGGATTTCAAATATTTAACGTTGAGCCCAGTGGTTCATGGCATGAATGTGAAGCCTTCTGCACAGGTTATCGTGTTGAAGGTCTTCTTGGCAAATGGCCTAAAGAACAAAAGCTAGAAAAGTGCAAAGTTGATCAAATCTTGCCTCGTCTGGCAGCATTGAAAAGAGATTGCGACTTGGACCTAACAGATGAAGATGACAGTCCCTTTGTTGACTGCCAGATACACTTGCTGAGAAAAGATAATATTCTAGAAGATATTACTGCTACAGCTTTGAAGATTAAGTAGAGTGATTAGGCTGGTCTTGTGGGTCATTTTCTTCTAGCAGCTTTTCTGAGGATGCGCTCTTCTGTTGCTCCGCTTCTAAAGACAGCAAGATAGTGGGCACATTGGCAGCCCAAGGATGAAGCTTCAACACTTCTTTCAAGCTTTCCATGGACTTTTTGGTCTCGCCTAGTTTGTCATAACCTAATGCTAAACCCAGTCGAGCCCCATAGTGATGGGGCATGAACTTTAATGCTTCATTAGCTTCATCGATGCACTCAGAGTATCGTTTATCAGATTGATATAGCGCTGCCAGCTTATTGTGAGCTTCAGCAAAGGTAGCATCACTTCTCACAGCCTGCTCGAAGGCTCTCTGGGCTTGACTGTTATTACCTCGCTTTAACTCGGCTATCCCCATCCTCAAGCTAGCACTAGCATCAGAAGATGTAGAACATGCATGGGCAAACCACATTAAGTTCTGTTCATGCTGTTTTTGACTGAAGATGTCTTTAGTCAAGTTTTAACTTCATTTAAGTTAAGACATATTTTAATAATGCCATCCATATTTGACCAATAAATGCTATTACCACCGTAGATAATGTTTTGTTCCGGAAGGGGTGGGATGAAGTCTATTCCTGCTTAACGTGTTGCATAACGTTTTTGCACCAGACTACTAATCAACAGTTATCTCTCTCCGTATATCTAACACAAATATTATTATCTAATATTGTGGCACGAACGATAGAGGCCGTCCGATTCATAATATTCTGATTTTCGCCACGAGATCTTCCTGTACAACACAAAATCAGATATCCACTCAAGTAGTTAGGAAAACCTTTGTTTTCTCAATATGCTATAACTACCACGTTAAAACTGTGTTGGCGGAAGTTAGAATGAATCGAAGCGGAGTTAGAATGAATCGCCCACCTAACACTTCTTGAATTTCATGCAAAACTGAACCATGCGAGACAAGACGCTCACAGTACCAGAGGAAAGCTTACCAAGAGCTTTTGTGCTTCCCCTGCTAGTATCAAAGCTCTGCCAGCGCTTCACATTACCATAGTTGCTAGATGGAGTGACGTACACGAAGTTAACTTGTTGCTTCGCAGGTACGACATTAGTGCATAGGTCAACAGCATGGTCCAAGTGAATCTTGTGCTCACCAACGCCAAGAGAGAAGCAGTTGTTGGGAGGATTATAGTAATCCATCAGGGGGAAGCCTTCAGGTAGACGGTACAGCACAGCAGGGTCCACCAGATCCTTTAAATCGGCCAGGTTGTAGCTCTTGCCCTTCTTTTTCATAGTCGCATAGCGAATCTCCTTGAACTTTGGGATCTCCCAAGTCAGATTACGCCTCACCTTACTCATAACGCTGATCAGATTTTCGTATTCGTCCTTGCTCAGACCCTTGTTCTCCTCCAGTACCTTCACCTCGACATCCTTATCAACGGCACAATGAAACAAAGATCGCGTCATGTACTCAAACCAGTAGCCGTGGAGAGCACTAGCCTTCGACTCGTTCTCCAGCCAGCTTTGAAAGGTGCGCCTGGTTGCCTCATCCGCTTGGTCATACTTGGCGTGAACAAGTTCCATGGCTCTGGTGTTGGAGTACTCCCAGATCACGTTCTTCTCCAAGTACTTGTTGAAGGCCTCCTCCGGGGTCACTGCAGTCTCCTCGGTACTGTATCGAGCCTTCAACAAGGAAGAGGGCCAGTCAGCACTCATGGCGCTCCGATCAGACCAAAGGTGAACGCCCTTGAGCAGAAGACTTACATCCCTCTCCTGAGTCTCGGAGATGCTCGTCTCATTGGCAACCACAGCACGCGGAGAACCTCCAAATATCTCAAAACGACTCTCGACCTCTTCAGGAGGAAATCGGTCCCCATAGCCATGCTCGAGCAACTTCAACTCCTCCACAGTCCAGTTGGGACAGATGAATCTCACCAGACCACTGTTACCAGCCACCTGTTTAAAATTACCGGCATTGGGCGACGAGAAGATCAGGCACACACAGGGGAAGCCTGTCAGGGGGTCTTGGGCACCTCTCGCAGCATCGTAGATCAGCACCGTATCCCGCTTCTTCAACTCTGGAATATCACCAACATTGGGACTGGTGAGAGGTTCGATAAGCACGCTTCTCTCCTTGCTGAAGACGAAGGCTCGCTTGCCAGCAGAATCAAAGTACACCACAGCCTTGCCCGCCGACACCTTTGCGTGTCTCAGCTCATCCACTAGAACAGCCTGACTAGCCCAGCTCTTGCCAGTGCCAGAGGGTCCAAAGAAAATCGCACCTCCGATGTTGCCTCTGGCCTCGCGATCTACCATCATCTTCTTGATGATCATATTCACCTCGCCGTGGAAGGATCTAATCAATAGCTTCGAAGGAATCTTGTCGGTTGTCTCCTTCAGGCTCACAGGAAAGACGTCAAGCCCAGACAGGCATAAAAAGCCTCCCTCCACCTTGGCAGACAGCAGAGCATTCTTGAGGCCAGTGCAGTCAATTGTTGGAGCTCTGCCAGTAAACGCAGAGACTACAAAATAAAGAAATACTAGTATGAAACTAATGCAGGAAAAAAGACAAAGATAGTTCACCTTGCTGCTGTTGTGTCAGCAATAGATTCTCCTTCTCCAGTAGCTTGTTCAGAACATCCTGCAGCTTGGCCTCAGAGAAGCCAAAGTAGGTCTTTAGCACTGGAATAATTGCGAAGTTTTGTCTCATATATATTCTTCTCTCTTCTTGGTTGTCGAAATCAGCAAAGGTGCCCAAGGCAACCTCCACTGCCTTAATTTTTGTCCGAATCTCCGCTATAATATCAGTCATGGAATGGGAATGGAATTATTCCAAACTGTTGTTCTCTGCAAGATTCCAATTGCCAATTTATATTTGTCAAGCTTGACGACAAGTCTAGTCATTCAACAAAAAATTGGCGTTCTCTTTAAGTTAACGTTTTGAGCGGTTTTTCGAGCTGATGAAACCCTGGAAATCGGGAAACAAAATAATGATTTCCAGATTTACAACACTAACCATATAACATGTATCATCACTTTTTATGAACAGTATCATCACTTTTACTAAAGAGTTATCAACCTGTATAGTATAATGTTGATGGGTCAGGGCGAACCAGATCTGAAGCTCCCCAATTTATCATCAACATGAAGAAAGACAGCAGTATGCTGGCCCAATCCAGTGAAGCTAAACTGGGACTGCGAGCCAAAATGAATTCATCAAACAACGATGGCCAGCTCCTCGATATTCACACTACTATTACTGCTATCGATTATCTTGATAGTTGATGCTAGTTTTAGCTTCAATTCAGCGGGCAGGTTGATACAGTTGGAATATGCCTATAAAGCAGTTGAAAAAGGTGGAGATATTATTGTCCTCAAATGTCTCGATGGTGTGCTTATCCTCACTTCCACTTTTCCCTCCAAACCCAAACAATCTTCTCTCATTACTTTCAATCAGGATAAGATCAAGAAGCTACCAAACAAGGCTCTTTTAATCTCCTCTGGCTTAGTCGGGGATGTTCGCTATATTGAGAAGAAGGTTGTGGAGTTATGCCAAGAACACATGCGCATCTTTGGCGCTGATTCCCCCATCAAGCTCTTAGTCAATAAGGTGGCTTCTTTGATGCACGAGCATACACTATCATCTGGTCAGCGACCTATAGCAGCCACGTGTTGCTTCCTGACTCACTCGGAGAAACAGGGATTTCAAATATTTAACGTTGAGCCCAGTGGTTCATGGCATGAATGTGAAGCCTTCTGCACAGGTTATCGTGTTGAAGGTCTTCTTGGCAAATGGCCTAAAGAAGAAAAGCTAGAAAAGTGCAAAGTTGATCAAATCTTGCCTCGTCTGGCAGCATTGAAAAGAGATTGCGACTTGGACCTAACAGATGAAGATGACAGTCCCTTTGTTGACTGCCAGATACACTTGCTGAGAAAAGATAATATTCTAGA
>VKHL01000030.1:110352-234414 GCA_015146655.1 Ochromonas danica
CTGCTCGAAGGCTCTCTGGGCTTGACTGTTATTACCTCGCTTTAACTCGGCTATCCCCATCCTCAAGCTAGCACTAGCATCAGAAGATGTAGAACATGCATGGGCAAACCACATTAAGTTCTCTACAGTCAAAGCTGTTTCATAAGAAGGAGCTTCCTTGAGAAGAGTAAGCAAGCTCTTCAGATCGGCAGATTGCGATTCTCCCGAAGTGTGTACCAATCGCATCAAGCGAGTATTGATCGTATCGCGTAGTTGGATGAGTAAGCGATCCACACCTTCATATATGGCAATTTCGTTCTCTAATATTTCTCTCTCACGTTCCTCACGTCCTTCCTTTGGACCTTGCCCTTCATTCTTTCTCCGCCAGTTAGAGAGGACAGAAGTGGCGGGAAAGTCGTCCGGCAGGGCATGAGGACCAGAAGGAAAGCAATACTTCAACTGATGAGGAATGCGAAACTTATGCTTTTCAGCATCAAATCCAAAGAGACAGATGGATAATTGTGGATGTTGAATAAGTTGACGGCTGGGCTCTGTCACAGCAATCAGATTCTGTTGTGCAACATAATAATGTTGACGTTGAGCATTGGGTCCAAGCCAACCACGAATATCTCTTTCATCAGGAACGACCTACAGAAAAAGAAAGAAATTAAGGTTAGATGTTAGTCACCAAAAGAAGAAATGTCTGCATTAGTTAGACACTCTGACCCGATAGAAAGGTTGCTCCTGGCCTAAAGTTAATCCAACTACTCCTTCCCATGAACTTGTATCTCTTGTTGGGCGTAAGTCATATCCAACAATTACTCCACGAAATCCAAAAAGACGATGTTGTACAACTTGTCCTACTTCAAACTCTATAGCAGGTACCATACTTCTTGCTAATAATCTTGCTACACGAGGTTGTGGAGGAATAGACACTAAACGACCTTCAGATGAAGTATCATCATGTGTAGACCTACCAGGTGGTTGAAAAGACAAGGTGTCAAGAAATGCAAGACCACGAGATTGAAATCTTAATTGACCAAGTTGAGATATGGCCATAACACAATCTGCTAACTTTCCCATGACAGAATAGACAGCCTTGGAGTTATGGGGGACGTCTTTCTGAATCTCTCGGATATACTCCATAGAAGAAGTTATCGCCACACTAGAATCTGCCCACAAATCTCCACCTCTTCTAATCTTCTGTTTAAAGTCATTATTATTCCCTGTTTCTTCTTCTTGTTGTTGTTCTTCTTTCTTGATGATCCGCTTAATAGCACGAATTTCTTTTATAATATCAACCAGAATTTGTCCAGCAATAGCATTACGATGAATCTTATCATCATCTGTTACCTTCTGATTAGCAACAAAGTCTTGCCATAGTCCAGGAAAGGCATCTTCCATTATTTCTACCATCTTCTGTTGCAGCTCTTCTATCTCTTTCATCATATGATTAGCAGCTAAGAGACCATCTTGTGAGAGTAATGAACGTTGATAAGGTTGATCCAGTACATCATAAGGATAGAGGAAAGCAAAGTCTTCTAAAGGCACATAACGACCTGTCTTCTCATCATAATGACTAAAGTAATTACCTATTTCACTATGATGAATTGATTTATATAATCGATCTGTCACTTCTATGACTTCATCACTATTTACTATCATAGCTAATTCTTCTGTACTTGTAATAAATTCATTAAAATCAGAAGTATCATATAATAATTTAATTTTCTGTTTTTTCTGTTCTATATCAATTTCCCATCCAATAACAACAGCACGAACATGTTTTTGTTTATGTTGAACAACTTGACCAAGTTGATAATCAATATAGCGTGTATAGTTACGATTATAATGAACATTAACTTGTTGTGAGGCTAAACGACGTTTTAAGACTTGACTTAACTCATTTAACTTCTTTAAGACTGTTAAGGCAACATCAAGATGTTGAGAAGAATAGGAATGATGACGAAAACAGTGGAAGATAGCAGCTTGAACACCTTCTTGACCATGTAATTGTACACCAGGAGGAAGAAGTTTGCTAATATTAAGTGCTGTAGGGTTGAGAATGAAAGGATTGTTAATGAGTTCAGGTTGTCGAGTCCATCGTAGAAAAGAGCGAAAGAGAGCACGTGTGACACGATTCATGGGAAGGAGGAATAGTTTGGAAGAAGAAGGTCTGAGATAGGATAGGATAGGGTATGATAAGATAAAGGGTGATAAGAGTAGTGGGTGAGGAAAGGAGAAGGCTAAGAAGGCTAAGAAGGCTGCTGGCAAGGGTTACAGAGGGAGGGTTGGCTATTTGTTCCCTTACCTTGTCTTGGCTTTGTGTTTGTTTGTGTTCTGCTTCTCTCCACAACCCACAGACGGAGAAACGCGTTTTCCGCTTGGTGACAAGACGGAACACTTGTGAATAAACGCGTTCTTCCTTGTCGTCCACGTTGGTTTTGTTGGTTTGGACAACCGTATACAAGTAGCAAAGACAGATAGTGGTAATGGTGAATAGACGAGAATTTGAACTTTACTAGAGCATGTAGAATACATTAACTGCTAAGTAATTATAGTAATTATAGTATGTACATATGAATGTCATCTACTGCACTTCCCCATCTTAGTCAGCTCTTCTCTCTTCTCAATTCTCAATTCACTCTCATCTAGAGTACTAGATCTCCATATCATATGAATGCTAAAATAAGTATATAAATAGATAGTTTATACAGCAAGCTCTAGAAGTGCTTCACCCCTCCCATGAACTCCCTCGCATCAGGCACTTGACCATTAAACTCAGCTCCAGAGAAGTCAAAGCCTGGGTGCTACAATAGGCAGTAAAGAGATTCAGTCAATCGGTCAGTCAAACAGGTCAAGCACTGCAAAGGCAATAGACCATGCGTTCACTCACCTCTTCTTGAAATCTCTCTAGGAGGATCTTCTTCCTGACCTCTTCCTTAGTATAGGAATCTAAAGTAGACCCCGCTCGACCTCGAAGAGCACAATCCCAAGCCTCGGCCTTGTTCATCTTCTGAAGGTTGATATTCACTTCGCCATCATCAATGAGCCACATGGACTCACCCACAATCACACCTCCTCCAGTATCTTCATCGATATAAGGACTTTGTCCTTTCATGCCAACGCGGAGGTGGTTAGGAGAGATTGAGATGTCCAGCATCTTCTTAGTGACTTGGGGAGGGAGATCGATGAAGATGTTCACCTCCGTCAGAGACTGTTCCCATTCATAAACAGTTCGTCCTTCATATTCAAATCGAAGTCTTCCTTCTTTTCCCTTTTTCGTCATGACCTCACCGGGTTTGACAGATGGTGGTAGACCAAGAGAAGCAGAGACTGGGGCAGGGGCAGGGGCAGTGGTGGTGGTAGAGGAGGAGGAAGCAGCAGTGACTATTGGCTGTGAATCTTCTTCATCATCACTGTCTAGAATATGATCAAACTTGCGATAATCCACCATGACGACTAACAACAACTGAGAGACACAGCAGAGAAGGAAAACTGAAAACTGAAAAACTGAAGAAGAAAAGACAAAGAAGGAAATTAACTCAACACAACAGAGAGAAGAAAAATGAAAAACTCATCACCTTGATGCTAAAAACTCGTTTCTCTCCATTAACTTAATAAGAGAGCCTTCCCAGCACAGAGCAGCAGGTGACTTGATGTCAAAGAGAATATCATCTTGTCTGTCCCCTAAAATGATTCCCATCGACTGTCCTGTTCAGAAATATGCTTGGGGAAAGAAAGGTAATCAATCTATGGTGGCCAAGCTGAAAAGGTAGTTGTCTTAGTAGACAGTGTTCTTCTTCTACTAGATGACTAATTGTTTGAAGTGATTGCTCTGTAGTACTGCTTCAGAGGCATTTCAACTGAATGAAAAGGAATCCTATGCTGAGCTTTGGTGAGTCAGTCTTCATCCTCTCTCTTCATCATTCTCGTTGTTCCTAACACATCCTCTCTGTCTCTACCTCTCTCTCTCTCTCTGTCTGTGTCTGTGTGTCTCTGCTAGGATGGGCACTCATCCCTCTGGTCCTGCTAAGATCCTCGCTAGTCGAACTCTGCTCTCTGAGTGGCTAAAGGATAAGCCTCATCTAGTAGGCACTGTCCCTGAAGGCTTCCCTGCCAATGATCTGCCCTTTCTCTTCAAAGTGCTCTCTGTGGATACCGCGCTCTCCATCCAGGCTCATCCTGACAAAACACTCGCTCAGCAACTCCATGCCAGAGCTCCAGAACATTATAAAGATGGAAATCATAAGCCTGAGATGGTGATTGCTTTGACTAAGTTTGAATGTCTTTGTAGCTTCCGTGAATTATCTTCCTCATCGAACACCTCCATTGTCAACCTTCTCGCTGCCTATCCAGAGTTCCATCATCTGCTCAAATTAAAAGGATTTGATATTAATGAAAGTAGTAAAGAAGGAAGTGAACAGGAAGTGTTACGAAGTCTCTTTCGAGCTTATATGGAAAGTGATCCTAGAGATATTGTCTTCCAATTGAACCTCTTGATAGAGCGGTTGGAAGGTCAACAAGGGAAGAAACACCCTTTAGCTGATCTTGACAATCTCATTCTTCGTCTACATAGTCAGTATCCAGGAGATCTAGGTGTGTTTTCTCCGTTATTGTTGAACTATGTGGTATTGGAGCCTGGCCAGTCTTTCTTCCTGGCTGCCAATGAACCTCATGCTTATCTTAGTGGAGACTGTGTTGAGTGCATGGCTTTATCAGACAATGTGGTTCGTGCTGGATTGACACCAAAGTTCAAGGATGTGGAAACTTTGTGTTCTATGTTAACCTACAAGTAAGACTTGTTAGCCTTCAATGACTATTCATACAGTGGTCTATATTGCTACAATACTTGTACTTGTTGATAAGTTGGTCTCAATGTCTATAGAGCTGGAATGCCATTCTTCCTCACTCCATCCGCTGGCACATCCTCAACTAAGATCTATCGGCCTCTCGCATCGCAGTGTGCAGAGTTCGAGTTGGAAATGATCGAAGTGCCAGCTGCCTCCACACAGCCGCTACTCAGAGTGCCTGGCGGATCCATTCTCTTGGTATTGGAAGGTGGAGAAGTAGGTCTTGCTTTGACTAATCCCTCAGCATCCTTCGAAAATTGTTTTCGAGTTTGTAGTGCTCGTAATGGAGTGACAGTGTTCCTCGCAGCAGATGCTGAAGTCACAGTGACTGCTGGCTCAAAGAAAGCTGTCTTGGTTAGAGCCCATGTTAACCTCTCCACTTAGAAGCTCTTCTGCTCGCGATAAGCTGAGACTATAAGATCACATTTATCCTTCTTAACCACTTAAAAGATTACAAGTCACGCTTATTGCGACACACACACAGAGTGAGAATCTGACTAAAGGCCAATTTCTCACACCAAATCGCCGATAAACTTTGAGAGCAAAATTGTTTGATCGAGGATTTGCAAATGTGCGAAGCTGAAGGATTAGCTCTGCTTAGCCTTCTTCTGGATCCTGAATAGCTAAACGACTATAGGTGACAGCGTTTCGAAGAGAGTCGGGCTTTGGGCCTTCTTCTTTCTTGCTACCTTTGCCAAGCAGACTACTGCGGAACTTGCCAAGTCCCATTTGCACAATGCGACGAAGAGGTCGAAGGTTCTCTGAAACGTTGTGGTTGTTCCTGTGATGAAGATCGTGATCTTCATCGTGGCGTACAACGGCTCCCTCCACCATTTCAACCCCTTCCACCTCTTGCTCCACATCTTGTTGACCTTCACTTTTCCCACACGATTTCGAGGCAATCGTGTCAGCTTTCTTAAACAAAATAATAATACCAATCCCAGAAACAACCAACAAAGCACCAATAACAGATAGCATGCTAACTGCATCTGTGGTGAAGAGCAGTTGCCACAGAAAGCCAAAGCCAACATCAGACATTCGCATTGCAGAAGCAGTCGCACTTTTCTCTCTTTGCATCCCTACCGTCATGGCAACTTGACTAACACATCCAATGCAAGCTCCCAAGGTTATCAGACCATAAATTTCCCATCGCACATCAAAGCGGACAGTTTGATGAAAGAGGTACATATTGGGTGGAGAGAGTATAATCTGTGCAATAGCTTGAGAGAAACAAATGTTCGTCCAAGGCATTTTAGCAGTTGTGCCCAGAAGTCTCACGAAGACAAAGGCAAAGCCAGCACCAAAGGCAGCAATCAAAGCATAGATAATCCCCGTGAGGAAGTCAGACGAGGAGATCTCGTTGCCTGTGGCTTTATCATATCCAAAGAGGAAAGGAGGTTTCACCACCAAGATACTACCAATGACCGCTAACATAGTAGCAGTGAACTCAGGGAATTTCCAAGGTTCACCAAGGATGACCCATCCAGCCAAGGCGGCGACGATGGGACTGAGCATGACTAAGACAGAGGCATCACCCATGGGGATATACTCCATAGCGAGAAAGCCAAAGGCAATGCCAAAATATCCTAAGAATGCTCTTAGGAAAAGAATAGTAGAGACATACCAAGTGTCACCAAAGAGTTTAGGTCCTTTCTCAGCACGTCGATCTTCATCATAATAGATGAGATAGGAAGAGAAGAGCAGTTGAGTTATACCACGTGCAAAGACACATTGAAAGCTTCCTTTGAATCCATAGAGTTCTTCTAGTAACTTGACGACTAAGTTCTGTAGAGAGAAGCCTAGTCCTGAGAGGAAGACATAAATGAGAGGCAGACGTGGCTCAATGACACGAGAATAGCAGGACTCTGCTGTGTTGTTCCCTCTAGTTGAACCTTCACTATCGTGACCCATTACTACACTAGTTTATATTTAACAGAAGAATTGGTGAGATGAAGAGGTGGATGGCTTGTGTTTGTCCACTCTTGTTCATTTATTTCATTTCTTGTAAAATGGCATTCCATCCATTCCACATTCCAGCAGAACATGATATTATTAGGAAACGCGCAAACAGAGTCAAATCTCCAGATCTCCAGAAAGAATTCCCGCGCAATAAGCACAGCGGGTGCAGTCTTTTCTTGCCCTTCTTTCCCTCATCATCATCAGATGAAAATATCCAATTGAATATTAAATCATCTTATCTTTTTTATAAAATTGAAAAAATCATCTAAGAAATGGCAACACAAGCCTGGGAAAAAGCCTTAGCCGAAACTCAAGATGATGATTTTGAAAAACTTCAAGCAAAAGATGCTGCATTAAATGAAAAAGAAATTGCTTCTGAAGTCGAGAGAGTCTTATCACAAAAACCTCTTGGATCATCCGGTTTAGGAAGTCGTAAATCATCAAGAAATGGACCTCGTTCTTTCTCTCAAGCAGAAGCTATTTTCTCTGAGAATGACAACAGTCATCATGGGGAAGAAGGAAGGGATCAATCCTCCTCTGCACCACCACCCCAATACAATGAAAATGTGAAAACGAAGACTTTGGATACGTTTAATGTGAATACTGAAGTGAAGAGTCCTCCTTCAAAGATACCAGCTAATAGTTCTGTAAGACGTCATTCTCTGGCAGGATCTTCAGTTTCTTCCCATGAAAGACCCCATGCATCCTTTAAAGATACTCTCACTCCTAGTGGTCGACCAGCACCGCCAGTAGCCATTGACACTCAAATTAGCTTAGGATCATGTTATCCTAGAGAACCTCCCACACCTGCTTGTGGTCCAGACATGCTCTTTCAAAACCCTATGAATGCTCCTGTGTCTCCTGCCAATGCACCTGAGACTGCCGACAGGTAACCCACCTTGACATATGACTACTTCATCATAGGCTTTATTAATGACCACTTCTTTGATTTACCTCTTCTCCTCTTCTCTTCTATAGATATGCGAAAGCCAAGATTGCTATGCTTCAGAAGCAAGTCACGGAAGCAGCTGATTTGCGTAAGAAGATGGAAGATCAAATGAGAGATTTACAAACACAATTGAAGATTGAACGCGATGAAAATCGCAATTTGCATAAAAGGTGAATAAAAGATATTGATTGCTTATTCTCACTCAAATGTTCCTCATCCTCAATCTGTGCTCGTAACAGAATACAACAAGTGGAAATGGAATTGCGCAAGGGCAGTCGTAAGGCTGCCTCTGCTGCCTTTGATGGTGGAGCATTAGATCCCACTGAGTCCTTGTTACAGGAAGTATCTTCCTTGAAGAAAGATCTCGAAGTGGCTGAGAGAATTGCCAAGCAAGCTGATGCGAATGCTAAAAGCAAGGAAGCACAACTAAAGCGTGCCACTGACACGATTGCACGTTTGAAGACGCAGCAAGCTACACCTGCCTCCCCTTCTCCTGTGAGCCTTACTATAATTCCATATAGTGTCATTTGAATAGTCATTAATTTGTATTTACATTTTTATCTCAATCCATCAGGCGCCAGCATCTGGAAATGATCGTTCCAAACTCGTTCTGTTGGAGGAGCGTGTCAAGACATTGGAAAGGCAGCGAAGCGAGTTATTGGATGGTTTCAAGAAGCAGCTCAAGTTGATCGATGTACTCAAGAGACAAAAGATTCATATGGAAGCTGCTCGCCTCCTCACCTTCACGGAGGAGGAGTTCATGAAGACCTTGGATTGGAAAGCATAAATGTCTTTTTACTATCTTGTTTTGATGTGATATCGAGTGCATAGAGCCGATAACAATTTTAATTTACTTAAGGACGACTTAATAGCAAACTTGCATTTTAGACAGTTACTGAATGCATGAAGAGAAACTCATCTACTTGGTAGAGGTGGTGGAGGATGAGAAAGCAGGTTCTACGACCAACTTCTTGCCTTCTGGCAAGTCATCATTCGCCTTGTCAATCGCTTGCTGAGAACCAAAGACAACGACTTGACCTGATTCCTTCACCTTCTGCAATCGCTCTGCGAAGTCTTTGAAGTCTCGAGGGCTGGCGTGCAACACTCCGTCTCTCCACTTCTGCCTTTGCTCGTCAGTCTCTCCAAGCACGAAGTTAACCATGGACATGAAGCCTCTCGCGTCCGCCGTCATGGGAGAGTCCAAGTCACCAATCGATCCTATGATAGACTGAAGCACTTCTTCTGAACTCACTTCTTCAGCATGTAAATGATCAGCTGCTCCATCATAAGCATTCAAAGTGTTCAAGAGGTTGGGGTCACGATAGGAAAGGTAAAGAAATCTACCAGATCCTTCATTGAAACGAGCAAACCCTCCATATGCTCCACCCACTACACGAACTTTGTCCCACATGTAACCAGTGCTGAGATAACGTGCAACCACAGAAGTAGCACCTGGAACCTCTTCGTGGGGAGAATAAATAGATCCACCCTTGGCAACATAATTGACTAGAGAAGGAATGACAAAGCCTTCATTCAGACTTGGTAGTAAGCGCTGTGCCTTTTGCTGCTTCCAAGCATCTAAGACATTAACTGCGGCAGCATTGTTATCGACTTTTGGCAACTTGTCGAGGAATGCATCTACAGAAGGGATAGCTGAGGAGATCAGCTGATCATCACCAGTGAGATTGATGATAACTGATCGTTGCTGTCCTTGTTGACTTCTAACAATTGCTGTACGAATGCGTTCTAATCGCTTCTGTAAACTTGGCCAATCATTTTCTGCTTCTTCTAAGAGCTTTCCAGCATTGCGCACGGAGGTAAGGCCACCAGTGACTTCTCCAAAGTAACCTAAGAATGACCCACGAGCAGCAAGACGGGAAGCAGCGTAGGAATGTCCACTAGTTACCACAGAGGCTTCCTTGCGTGCCTTACTCTCACGAAGCATTTCCACAGCTCTCTTCTTGTTATCAAGACGAGCAGTGAAGAGGATCTCACGGAATAGATCAAAGAGTACAGGCACTTTGTCTTGCACTGCTTTGCCTCTCAATTTAAGATAAAGCACTGCATCGTCAGGATCGGCTACTTTACCATCCACTCTCTTGAGCTCATCGAAAATAGACACGCTAATACCACCAGTATTAGCATCAATTGTATTTGACAAGGCGGTCTCATTGAACTGAGCGGTACCAGCTTCCATCAACATGCGAGTAAACAAAGGTAAGAGTGGCAAATCATCAATATCCACAGCAGAATAATCCAATAACACGTCAGTATAGAGAATACCATTCGTTTGCAAATCATGAGTAAGTATAGTGCTACTATCACCCTTTAAACCATCTCTCAATACAGTGATGGGATGAGTACGAACTTTAGGCTCAATGTCTTCTAATGTCAGCTTTGGTACAGTTGCTTTAGCTTCTGCAGAATCAGCACGTTCTTGAGCTTCACGTAATAACTTGGTATTTTCCACAATCTTCTCTAATTCTTGAGCTGTAAAACTATCCTTAATTGTAGCTAAATGAGCTTCTTCTTCAGCAGTCACACGATTCTCAAGTTCAGCATCAGGAATCATCTCAACAACAACACGATGATTATTTTGAACTAAATACTTCTTTAAGAGTTCTTGAAAGATTGGTTTTCCTGCTTTAATATCATTCTTTAAAGCTTGTAAAGGTTGTTCAAAGGAAACACCATCCAAAGGATTTCTATCATAAATCCAATGTTGTAACATGCCTAACATCACTGACAGACCTTTTGGAAAGCTACCAGTATTAAACTCACGTAATCTGAACTCTAACGAATTGACTGCTGCTTCAATAGCATCAGAAGAAAAGCCTTCCTCTGATAGCTTCTCTAGTGTTTTCAGGACTAAAGCATGTACAGCCTCTGTGTTTTCCTTCTTTACACCTTTCAATCCCACAGAGAAAGTAGTTTGAATGAGTTCATCAGAGAGACCGCCACCAGTAACACTCTCACCCAAATTACTCTCTACCAACACTTTACGAAGCGATGAAGTGGAGGTGCCTAAGAGGAGATAGTCCAAGACACCTAATGCAAGTGTCTCTTCAGGAGGTAGCTGATGTTCATTGAGCAACCAGTTGACCGTCAGCATATGCTTAGGCGTAGTGCCGGGGGAAATAGGATAAGGCACAGTGACCTTGTCCATGGGCTCGTTGAATTTTGGTTGATAACGAACAGCTGAATCAACTTGAATTCGATCAAAATCACGTAAATATTCATCCAATAGTTCTAATCTCTTCGATTGGTCATCATCACCATAAAAGAAGATCTTACTATTAGCAGGATGATAATAAGCACGATGGAATGCACGAAATTGATCAAATGTAAGTTTAGGAATATCAGCAGGATCTCCTCCACTATCAACTCCATAAGTGTTATTAGGGAAAAGTGCTTGTTGAGCAGCACGACCCATTAATGAATCAGGGGAAGAATAGACACCTTTCATCTCATTAAAGACGACTCCTTTAATCTTTAAAGGATCTTTAACATCATCTAATTCATAATGCCATCCTTCTTGTTGTAAAACTTGTGGATCAGAAATAGCACGTGGATGTAAGACAGCATCCAAATAGACATGAATTAGATTATAAAAATCTTTTGTATTAGTCGATGCGACAGGATAACATGTTCGATCTGGATAGGTGAAAGCATTAAGAAAGTTTTGTAAAGAACCTTTTAATAAGTCAACAAAAGGTTCTTTAACAGGAAATTTACGACTACCACAGAGAACACTATGTTCTAGGATATGAGGTACACCTGTACTATCCTGTGGGGGAGTACGGAAGGAGATACCAAAGACTTTATTATCATCAGGTGCAATCACAGACATGACTTGTGCACCACTTTTATCATGTTCATAGAGTGCACCTTTTAATCCATATTCATGAATATAGAATTCATCGATTTTAGAAAAGGCGGGATGATTAACAAGAGATTTCTCTCGAATAGAGGAGGTTAATGTCGACATTAACATTGGTTTTAATAGACTGCTTCTTCGTAGAGTTCTTCCTCGTAGACTATAGACTGTAGCAGTGAGCATGACAAGACCAAAAATCACAACAAATAGAGTATTGAAATTATAATTGGTGGTGGTGCTGCTCATGGACTGACGAAAGAATAAAAGCCAAGATCGTGAATATTTCTCTTTCTCAACAACAAAACTTGGATTGTTGTTGTTTAGTAATGAATGACTACTACTAGTATGACCACCTGCTGTCAGAATTCTTGCAAGTTGTAGTAGAAAGGCAGCAGTTCTGTCAAGTCAGAGCAGTCTACCTTATACTGTGAGGCAAGAAGAAGAGGTGTCAGAGTAGTCAGTCACCAAAGAGAGAGAGAGAGCTGACAGGACGAGTACGGGGTGGAAGGCAAAAGGATGATGACGATGTCAAAAGGCCAAGGCAACAACAACCACTTCCTCTCTCTGACGTGACCACCACCACCCCACATGACACGTGCCACTGCCTCAACAGAATTTGCAGCTTTGAGATAGCATTAGATGATTTTCTATTGGTAAATGACGACTTTTTCATGCGGAAGGTTTGGGCAAAGCGAAAATATCGCCATTTACGGGAAAACCAAAAAACGCGGTGTTTTCATTTTTGGAATCATACACCACGCATGACAATAATCGCAATCCCAGCAGACACCTCCTCAGCCAATCACAACCTCTTCTCATCTTTCATCTGCTCATCTGTGATCTGTCTTATCCTTCTCTTGATACTCTTCTATCATTTCTTCATTCATTCGCTATCTTGAATCATGAGCGAGAAGAAAGAAAGTACCAGTGAAAAGAAAGAATCACCTCCAAGCTTTATTGATGTCTCAAAGTTCTCTTTTGAGAAATATCAAGAATTAGCTAAGATGTCTGAAAATGATCGTGAAGCAGCCTTGCAAAAAGCAGAAAAGCATGAGTTCACTATTGAAGAAGTGACTCGTGTAGAGCCAATGACTTTCTTAGAGGAGCTGACAGCCGTGTTAATCTTCTTGTTTCTCTGCCCTGGCAGTGTTTTCTCCATCCCCATCCTCGCTTTCCTCCTGGCTTTTCTTACTGGACAATACACGATCACTCTTACAATCTTTGCTGCTATTACGATTCTCTTAACAATTCTCCCTGCTCCTTTCCAAGAATCTGCTTTAAGTTCTTGGTGGTCCTTGCAGGTTATTCGCTATTTCTCGTATAAAGGCATTTATGAGGAACGATTGAAGAACCACAAGCCTTATATCCTTGTTGCTCCTCCTCATGGTGTCTTCCCTTTTGGAAACATTATCACTATGATGGCCTTTCCTTCTCTTGCGGGTTTTAGCTTCCGTGGATTGGCTGCCTCTGCTGCCGTCACTCTTCCCTTCTTTAAACAATTTCTCTGCACAGTTGGAGCTATCGATGCCTCTCGTGCCTCCGCCACAAAGGTATTGTCTTGGATGTTATAGTCTTCTCTTTCGTACATGTATAAACCAAGTACATGTATAATCTCTTCTCTTGCAGGCCTTGAACCAGAACCTAACCCTCGGTATCTCCACTGGTGGTGTGGCGGAGATTTTCGAGACTGATCTCTCTCCAAATGGTCATGAGACGATTGTTTTGAAAAATCGCAAAGGTATTGTACGTCTTGCTTTTCGTACCGGAGCTGGACTAGTGCCTTGCTATCTTCTAGGCAATACTCAGCTGTTGAGCTTGTATTGCGGCGGCGATGAGAACTCTTTCATCAAGAAGTCTTTCCTGAGATGGATTTCGCGCAAACTGGGTTTCGGCGCTATTCTCTTCTGGGGACGCTTCTTTCTGCCAATCCCATATCGCATCCCCATTGTGGGCTTGTTAGGCAAGCCTATCGATGTCCCAAAGAAGGAACATCCCACAGAGGAAGAGATTGAGTTCTATCACAATCTTCTCCTTCAAAAGATGGCTGAGCTCTTTGACAAATACAAAGCCAAGTATGGTTGGGAGAACAAGGAACTAATCATTAGCTAGAGAATACAGTCGAATCAGTTTGTTTGCTTTGTAACGTGAATGAATTAGCTTCTATGAACGGGGCAGTAAAATAGACTTTGCTTTATTAATCAAATCTTCAGCTTCTTGTTGCAAGCTTTGACATGATTCCTTGATTTCTTTTCTTGTCATTACCAGTGCCATCTCTTGCTTCAAAGCATGTTCTCGCTGTCGTTGCTTGGTGAGCGTGTCCCAATAATCTCTACCACGTCCCAATTTGTACTCAGGAGGAGGCCAATTGCGCCTTTCAGCGAGATATCCATTGCTTTGTACATGAAACAGTCTCTTTTGATCAGCTGAGAAAACTCCCGCCTTTGTCAGTTCAGAAACTTGGCGACTAGCAAACTTGTACAGCAAAGCCACTTCTTCATCGATAGGCAACAATTCCACCGGAGTGAGTAATTCAGGTAAATTCTGCTGTCGTTTCTTGCTTGTAGGGGAGGTTGGCTTGCGTGGATGATGAGGCTGGATATACTCCCGTATGACTTTCTCCATGACCTCTTCAGCCTGTTTGAATTGTCCCATTGCCAATAACACTTTACCATAGTCCAGCAAGGTTTCTTGTGTCACTCTATGGCTTGACTGATCTGCTTCACCGTTCTTCACTCGATTAGACAGCTGAAAATACATTCGATAGGATTTCAAAGATTCCGCATAGATTCCAAAATATTGGTAAATCAAAGCACGATAGTAAACACATCTTCGAGCATGGAGACGAAGCCTTAGGACGGAGTCTTGGTCGCGTTGTGGAACAGACTTTACTTCACCACCATCCTCCTGGTCCAGTTGAAACGCGGCATCCAGGCTACTGTCATCGTTTACATCAAAACCTTGTGATTGTAGTAGATAAAGAGCGCAATTAATACTGCGTATTGCCCACAGAAGCAGTAACTGACGATAGATATTTAACAATTGGATAAGATGAGCCGCTCGGTCACTGTCTTCTGGAGTTATTGGGATGTGACTAACTGTTGAATCAAACTCGATGGCAGTCTCAGGAGTAGAACGGCTTCTTAAGCTGAGCAGCAATCCCTTCAACATCTCACCATAACCTTGAGGTGGATCCTGAGCCAGTCCCGCCAATTGATTGGTCGCACTATTACCATCGGACATTTCTGTCCAAGCTACTGAACTACCGCTTTTCTCTTTTTGAAGACCTTTTCTAATAGGAGTGAATCGACCAGAGGTAGGCCGAGCACTGGAGGATTTAGGAGTTTTCACATCAGTTTCTTTATCAGATAAGATACTGTCACCAACTTCGATCGATAGCTCTTCAACTGGTTGAGGAAGAACTGAAGTGAATATCTGGTGGTATTGTTTCCTCATCTCAGCACGCTTACTTGCTAAAGTATTTTGCTGTGCTTGTTGTTGTTTTTGAGTCTCTTTGAGCTCTCCAGTCAGTTCTGTATAAATATCACCGAGCAAATCTTCATAGTCAGTTAGGAGAGTGGTAGAGCTATCCCAGGGAGGAATGGAGACATCTTGAGGGGAGCTATGATAAGGAACACGTTGAGCTATATCAAGCAAGGAGAATCGTTGACAACTCTCCCTCTCCAACCAGCGAATGCTGCGATGAAGATGCTGGACATGTATTACTAAGGATTTGGCAAGAAGAAGGAAAGTTTCAAAATGAATCCATAAGTAGCTACTATCATCTTCATGGCTTTGGCATGTGGACGAACTTGAAAAGAGAACTGTGGGTAATTGCAAAATTGGCAAAGGGAGGGATTTCAAACTCTCTCGTCCAATGATTCCCTCATATCCAGTTATGACGGTTGGCAATAACTGTTGGTTATTCATGAGATACCAAGGATTTACTCTTCTCGCCTTCAAATTTGTTTGGATACTGTCGTAAATTTCTTGTAAGGAGACTTCTTTCAAGTCATTGTTCTGTGAATAGAATTGACGAGCTACTGGTTGACGTTTATTATCCGCAACTACAGTGTTCTTCTTCTCTTCTGCTGCTTTGTTACTCGTGTCAGTCTTTTTAAATAAACTGCCAAATCCAAGACCACCGCCAGGTTTTTGACTAAAGTTACCTATGTTGGTCTTATCTTTCCGTCGATTATCTCTGCGACTGGATGGTGGGGAGCGATTGGAAGAAATCTCTTCAGACTTTAGCATAGTGGATCCTAATTCTTCGTCGCAATCTGAAGCACGAGATACATACCCAGGCTCAGAGGCAATTGTGAGATATTTCATTTCAGAGGCTACCATATGTTGATGTAAATGGTCCAACAACTCGCAGCATTGACCAATATTATCCAACATACTCAACCCTAGAGGCAGTGCATCCAATAAAATGCTCACTCCATCATCAGCAACTTGATCGATAAGCTCTTGGATATCCTTTTTGGTTGGTAAGAGGCTCTGTCCCCATCGCTCTGATCGATGAAGTTGATGAAGACAGTGATGTTGTAGAAAACCCAACTCTCTGTTTTCCACAAATCGTCGTGCAGCAGAGAGTAACTTGGCCATACTCAACAAGATTGTATCATCTTCTACATTGGACTCCTCATCCTTTAACAATGTTGTTAACTGTGCATAGTTTACGTTCATAGCAGTTTGTACAGTTTTACAATCAGTATGGAAATATGCATGTAGCTTATGAATTAGAGAAATGATATACTTTGAAACACTCTGTTCTTGACTTTGTTGTGAGATGAAATGACAAGAAGAAGATCGACGATGAATTTGATCTGATAACTCTGATAATCTCTTATGAATGTGAGACTTACTGAATAGGCGGTGACCAACTGTACCACCTTCAACAGTGTCTTCTTGTTTCCGATGAGATAATTTCCATCGATAATAATAAGATTGGATTGGATTGTCTGATAGGTTACAATAGATAAGCCCAGGCATAGAAAGTAATAGATTGGGAGAAGTAGTAAGAGCGTTATGGTGAAGAGTTAATCTCTTCAACTTGGCCAATAGAACGAAATCTTGTGGAAGAGAACTGATAGAGTTATAATGTAAATATAACGTCTCCAAATCATTCAAAGAACAAAGTTCTTCAGGTAATATAGAAATTTGATTATAAGAGAGATCCAAATATTGCAAGACCTCCCAATGTGATATATCTTCTGGTATATTAGCAATAGCATTATGTGATAGATCAACATACATCAGCTTGCGAATAGTAAACAGTAAAGGTGGTAGTATAACAATTTGATTATATTGTAACTCAAGATGATCTAATAGAGCTAACATTGTCATAATCTTGCCATTTATTCCTGTCAACAGATTGTGACTGGCTAATAAAGTCTTCAATTTTGTACATCTTAATAGACTAGGCGGAACCTCACTGAGTTGATTATAACTTATATCTACAGACATTAGATAAACACATCCACCCAGACTTGGAGAGATTTCAGTCAGAAGATTTCTTGATAGATTCACCTCATTCAGCTTGTACAGGTTATTAAAGCAATCACCAGTCATTACAGAGATCTTGTTATCTTGTAAGAATAGTCTTTGTAATAGTTGGAAATGAGCTAAATTAGAACTAAGCTGTGTAAGAGCATTAAATGACAGATCCAAAGTAATCAGCGAGTTACTGATGGGATGCAAGCTATTGTTGTTGCTGTTGTTGCTATTGTAGTTGTAAGTTTTGCTTTTCGTCACGGCAGGTGGATCAGGTATCGCAAACACTTGATTATGATGAGCAATTAACTCCTATAGTGGCAAAACAACATAACAAGCAATCATAAGTATGACTCACACAGAAGATCAATAACACACAACAGTAGGGTCACCTTTAAATGCATCTGGTAGATGATAGATGGAATCTCTTTGAGTTGATTGAAATCCACATAAAGCTTCTCTAGCTTCTGAAGATCAACTATATCCTCTGGTAAGTGAGTGATCATATTATTAGAGAGATAGATTTCCTTTAGTGTTTTCACTTGTTCTGCTTGAGTTGGCCAAGTCTTTAATTGACAGTTAGAAAGGTTAAGATGAGTGAGTTTGCGAAGTTGTGATATTCCAACTTCAAATAGTCCAAGCTCTTGTAAGAGTTCTAAATTACCCGTCTCAAGAGGGAGATCTGTGAAGCTATTATAAGATAAGTCCAACTGTTCCAAACGTCCTATCGAACACACACACACACACACACACACACACACACACACACACACACACACACACACACACACACACACAATCAGTCAGCTAGCTGTTGTCAACATTCAAAACACACACACTTTATTGAAACTTACCAAGTTTATAGATATGTCCAGAAAAACTTGCAATTTCATTATGAGAAGCATTTAATTCTCGTAATTCTTTTAACTCTCTTAATTCAGCTGGTAATGATTGTAATCGATTAAAACTAATATTTAAAACTTGTAATTTAGATAAATAATGAATATCTGGATGTATACGTTTTAAACGATTATATGATAGATTAAGTGTAGTTAAGTTAGTCAAGTCATAAAGACGAGATGTAATATGTCTTGTTTGAAGATGAGATAAGTTGAGATCAAATATTGTATGGAAATGATCTTCAATCTCATCAACTAAAGATTGAGCTTTAGAACGAGGATATTTCCTTTTCTTTCTTCTTCTTTCACGACGTCTTTCAGAGTCAATAGAAGAAGCATCACTATCCTCATCTTCTTCACCTTCATCATCATCATCACTATGAAGTTGTTGATGAACTCCTTGTCTTGGTTCATGATCTAGTCGACCTGACATGAAACCAGGTAGTTCCCACATAGTCATACCACTCTTAGGATTGTAATAGTAAGGCTCTCCTACTGAGTCATCCATGACTTTAACTACTACTTTCTGATAGAGAACACGTAGATGTAATAAAGCGAAGTGTCTTCGTATCATACACTGAATTTTCAGTGCAGCTTGTGAAGGAAGATATGTGGGGGCAATATCAGAGAGATCATGATCTAATAGATAAACAGGTTTAATCCAAGAGGATGTATTCTTTAGTTTATCATAATAATAATAACGTTGACGACGTGGATCAAAAATCTTTTCATAACGATGAAATATCTCTTTTAATAATTTTGAACGTATTATAAATTTACGTATATTAGCTTGTAATCGTATTAGATAATATTCTTCTTCTTCATTTAAAGAAGAAGAAGAAGAACTCATTCTTACTTTCTTTCTTTCTAATATTAACAATATATTATTGTTATTATTCTATTTCTTCTCATAACTGATGAAACCAACTTCACTGTGAGCCAGATTCCTAAATAATCAAAATGACAAGTTTTCAGATTTCCAGAATTTGGCACTGCAACAGGGAAACCTCAACTGGCACTCTGCTGAGGGAAATAATCATAAATAATCAATAAATATTGTACAGAAGATCACGAAAGGATGAAGCTCTGTGTCATTCTATCCTACCAAGTTCTTGTTTTCACACTGTGTCTTTTAGTGGGAGTGACTTCTCAAGAGTGTAAAACCTTGGCTTTCATTAGTTCTATCTTGCCTCGTCGAAATTGGCAAGGCGAGCACATCTCATTGACTTACGGGTAATCCTCACTTTCACCCTCACCCTCACTCTCACTCTAGTCATCCCATGTCTCCTCTAGACAGTGCCTACAACATGTTTACATAATACACTATTCACTGTTAGTACATGTTACCATCTATCACATGAATATACACTCTCACTTGACACACACATACACTTGCAATTACACACGCGCTGTACACATACACACTTGTTATGACCCTACCACACACACACACTCACACACACACACACACACACACACATCTAGTCTAACATCATGTCCTGTATGATATATAGAGATGCTCAAGAATATCGTATGATTAAAAAGCTTGGTAGAGGTTCCTTTGGTGAAGCTTATCTTGGCTTTAATGCTAAATATAACTATACCTGTGTAATTAAAATCTATACCTCGAAAATGGCTTATATGAAAATGTTACGAGAGATTCTTCTCTTACAAACTGTTTGTGGTGGTCCCAATATAATGAAACTTTATGATGTTATTAAAGAGAGTCAAGAAGGACATCCTGCTCTTATTGTAGAATATGTTGATGGTGGTAGTCAAGATGTGGATCATATCTATCAGACTTTAACACCATCTCAAGTACAATATTATATGAGAGAGTTGTTAGTTGCCTTAGCCTATACACATCAAATGGAGATTATTCATCGTGATCTGAAGTTTCATAATGCTTTAATTAATCCTACTAAACGCTATCTACGTCTTATTGACTTTGGCCTCTCTATCTTCCATGAACCAGGTACAGTATGACTACCCTTCTTTCCTATTAGACTACTCTTCACTTCACTCATGGGGATTTGACATAGACGTACGGAACAAGACAATTGTTGGTACGAAGAGTTTCGAAGCTCCTGAATTACTACTAGTAGAACGTTCTTATGACTATAAAGTAGATATGTGGTCTTATGGGGTAATGCTAGCAACTCTCTTGTTAAGGAAGTTCCCCATGTTTCCAGGAGGATCAAGTGATAAAGTCTTGAAGAACATTGCAGGAGTGATTGGAGGAGATGATCTCAAGGCTTATCTTGATCACTTAGGTAGACCTTATAATGCCAGTGAGGATGTCTTTACAAAACAACCTTCACGAGTGAGTTGGAAAGAAATTGCTGAACCAGGCAGTGAAATCTATCTTACCCCTGAAGCTGAAGACTTATTGAATCGACTGTTGCGGTTAGTTCATCTCATCTCATACCCTCTGCTGTTCTTCTTCTTTGTTATTGACATGAGACTATGTTAATCTAGATGGGATCCTGCAGAGAGGTTGTCTGCTAGAGAGGCTATCTACCATCCTTACTTCTCAGTCAAGATTCCTAATAACCTCACTCTCTCTTAACTTTGTTTTGTATTTGACTTGTCATCATCCATATCCCCTCTCTCGCAGTCTTGTCCACTTGCCTGTCATTAACAAAGTTGGTTAAGAAATGTCTTTTTTGTATTATGCATAAATTCTAGTCGAAGTGGTAGATCAGCACTCCCAACGAGATAAATTAAGCTCTTGATTTGTTTTGTTTATGTCTTAGATTTCACTCACCCTAGCTGGGGCCATATCCTCATCTCAATTCACTATAAATCAATTCACTATATAACCACTTTAGCCTTTTCGTTTAGTCCCCTATTTGATAATTATTACCTGATTTCCCGTATCATCAAGGTCACAAAAGAGTGCGCAAAATAATGTTTAATCAGGCTTGAATATCAGCCATTACAATTTTGAATTAACCTACGGTGTTGTTTCAGTACAGAAATAAGGACTACCACAAAAAAAATGTGATTTCCAACAAAATATCAGAGTAGCAAGACAACATCTCAACCGAAAAACTTAAGCAGTAGTTAAAGAAGGACGACATGAGTAAAGTACAACAATGGTATTAACAACCAACTCATCAGAGTCCAACTCAACGTTGAACCTTTAGAACCCAAAATACTCCTCTTGACAATCAAAACGAACTCCCGCCATCGGGTCATCTCCTCCACAACATCCACAAGATAACAAAGATTGGTCACACTTAGTCTTCACTTCGAAGATCATTGGAGCTGGACCACACACCATCACCGCCACTCTAGACCCTCCCAACAACTTCACCGCCTGAGCCATATCAGAGAAGACCAAATTCAATTGAGGTCTGCCTGAGTGAGTCAAATCCTTCGGAATGCATGACTGAGGCAGATCTGTATCGTCCGCCACCTTCGATACATACACATGGAACTGAGCATCCAACGCCTTGCCTCTGCGAGAGGTGGAAAGCGTCAGATCAGCAGTTTCAGCGCCTGGTTGATTCTCCACATCACTCTTCGCAGAAGCATTCACATCCCTCAACTCAGATGTCACAAATCGTTGGTATGTCTCGGAAGCCAGTTTGCCATCTCGAGTCACCCATAACAACGACACCTAATAACATCATCATCACACCAAAGTCAAAAACAAACTAGTTACAAACTCCTTCGACATACAAGTGCACATGCACCCATACAATCCGACATGATACACTTACCTTGCGAGCAAGAGGACTATTCTGAGCCAATAAATGCTGATAAATAGACAGACCTGCTGTGATACCCACACCTCCTGTAATCAGCAACACACCCTACACACATACAAACACATTCACACACAATCAGCATCAAACCATAAACATGAGAAATGCAAACTTCCAACCAACTTCTCACCTTGTACAGATCGCCATTCATAAAGTCCAGAGTCAGACCTCCGTAGGGACCTTGGACATACACATCCACCTCCCTCTCTATCTTCTTGCCAGCTTCCTCAACTCCGCCACCCGATACAGCTAACTCTAGCAACTTGCTCGTCCAGTCTCCACTTGCCTTGATGATAAATGTCACTTCTTCATCCTCGGGTGACGAAGCGATTGTGAAAGGATGGAACTCGAACACATTCACTTGCTTCACCATCAAAAAGCAATACTGACCAGCACCATATGACATCTTCCCTTTCGGGAAAGAAAGAACGACGTGGTTCTTGTCCAACAACGACAGCTTGGCTGTCACATGTCTCTGCATCAGGAAGATGCGTAACAACAGCTCTGCTCCCCACACGATGATGGAGAAACCAAAGATAGGAGCGCCATGCATGAAAGAGAAAATGACAATCAAAATGAAAATCACGATATGTGGATAGAAGAAGAGATCGAACTTCAGCTTTGATAACACCACATAAGAAAGCATGCTCAGGCCACACAAAACGCCCAAAGCAATGCCAGTGGAGTTCGACCCTTCACCGACTCCATGGATAAACAGCACCACGATCAACGCGATGCCCAACACCTTGTGCCATAAAAGCGAGTGTTGGAAGTTAAAACCGATCCATGTCAACAGAAAGTTACTGCGCATTGAGAAGATCACTGTCAGTATGCCGATGATACTGGCGAGGGTACCTGCGCTCCCGTCTCCCATCTGACCAGCGATCACACCAAGGATCACGATTACGACAAGTGCAATGACGACTTCCAACAGGCTTTTGCCACCTATCAGAGGGAAAGAGCGATCTACTGGGAGAGGACAGTAGATATAACGTAGAAGAGCATAACGAATGGTCTCGAGAAACATCGCAGGTTTTGATAATGAAAGCGACGAAAGTACTTATTCGTTAATAGATGTGAGGGAAGATTAAACTTGAACGAAAGTTGATCTTGTTTCACTGATGGGGAATTGAATTGTGATTGTGATTAGTATGCCACTGGTGTCTTCTAGCGGTTCACGTTTCAACGGTGCAGGAGAAGCCCAGTTGAAGCATCATTGACCTGTGCTGGTGCTTGGAGGCCATCACTGCTCCCTCTCGAAGGCCTTCTGGCGCTCTCCTTGTGAGCACATCAGGCAAGCTGTGCTGTGTGCATGCATGGATGGCAAGCCAAATCTTGCAAAGTTAACATGGTCTGTGTCTAGTGTACTGTATATTTGCATTTGTACTGTTGGTTGTTGGTGTTATTATTCACAACATACGTAGTATGTGGATACTACTATGGATATTGTGTTTCAGCCTAATAATAAGATAGGCGACTGATTAGGCAGTTAGCAGTACTTTGCGGCAGAAACTTCACCACTTGTGGATAGTGGATAGTACCTACTATTATTTGACCACCAAGTAAAACCTCGAGTCACAAAATGGTGTTGCGCTTATTTTAACGGAGGCATTGAAAATTGCCACTAGAATAAAAATTCTCTGCTAATGACTAAACAACTAAAAACTATAACTCTACATAACTACAAGGAATAAATATTATCCGCCCTAGACAGTAGTGAAGGAAGAAAACTACGACGTAAATATGGTAACTGCAACGTTTCATGCGCAACACCTAATAGTAATGGTATAAACGACAAGTAAGCACGTGGTATTAACAACCAACTCATCAGAGTCCAACTCAACGTTGAACCTTTAGAACCCAAAATACTCCTCTTGACAATCAAAACGAACTCCCGCCATCGGGTCATCTCCTCCACAACATCCACAAGATAACAAAGATTGGTCACACTTAGTCTTCACTTCGAAGATCATTGGAGCTGGACCACACACCATCACCGCCACTCTAGACCCTCCCAACAACTTCACCGCCTGAGCCATATCAGAGAAGACCAAATTCAATTGAGGTCTGCCTGAGTGAGTCAAATCCTTCGGAATGCATGACTGAGGCAGATCTGTATCGTCCGCCACCTTCGATACATACACATGGAACTGAGCATCCAACGCCTTGCCTCTGCGAGAGGTGGAAAGCGTCAGATCAGCAGTTTCAGCGCCTGGTTGGTTCTCCACATCACTCTTCGCAGAAGCATTCACATCCCTCAACTCAGATGTCACAAATCGTTGGTATGTTTCAGAAGCCAGTTTGCCATCTCGAGTCACCCATAACAACGACACCTAATAACATCATCACACCGAAGTCAAGCAAACCAGTTAGAAACTCCTTCAAAACGCATGCCCGCATGCATTCATGCAAGCACACAACCCGCCATAACACACTTACCTTGCGAGCAAGAGGACTATTCTGAGCCAATAAATGCTGATAAATAGACAGACCTGCTGTGATACCCACACCTCCTGTAATCAGCAACACACCCTACACACATACAAACACATTCACACACAATCAGCATCAAACCATAAACATGAGAAATGCAAACTTCCAACCAACTTCTCACCTTGTACAGATCGCCATTCATAAAGTCCAGAGTCAGACCTCCGTAGGGACCTTGGACATACACATCCACCTCCCTCTCTATCTTCTTGCCAGCTTCCTCAACTCCGCCACCCGATACAGCTAACTCTAGCAACTTGCTCGTCCAGTCTCCACTTGCCTTGATGATAAATGTCACTTCTTCATCCTCGGGTGACGAAGCGATTGTGAAAGGATGGAACTCGAACACATTCACTTGCTTCACCATCAAAAAGCAATACTGACCAGCACCATATGACATCTTCCCTTTCGGGAAAGAAAGAACGACGTGGTTCTTGTCCAACAACGACAGCTTGGCTGTCACATGTCTCTGCATCAGGAAGATGCGTAACAACAGCTCTGCTCCCCACACGATGATGGAGAAACCAAAGATAGGAGCGCCATGCATGAAAGAGAAAATGACAATCAAAATGAAAATCACGATATGTGGATAGAAGAAGAGATCGAACTTCAGCTTTGATAACACCACATAAGAAAGCATGCTCAGGCCACACAAAACGCCCAAAGCAATGCCAGTGGAGTTCGACCCTTCACCGACTCCATGGATAAACAGCACCACGATCAACGCGATGCCCAACACCTTGTGCCATAAAAGCATCTGCTGGAAGTTAAAACCGATCCAGCCTAACAAAAAGTTGCTGCGCATTGCGAAGATCACAGTCAACAAGCCGATGATACTGGCGAGGGTACCGGCACTGCCATCCTCCATTTGGCTAGCGAACACGCCTAGAACCACGATCACAAAAGCAGCAATAGCTACCTCTAACAGGCTTTTGCCACCTATCAGAGGGAAAGAGCGATCTACTGGGAGAGGACAGTAGATATAACGTAGAAGAGCATAACGAATAGTTTCGAGAAACATTTTTCTTGTAGGTTTTGGTAATGAAAGCTATGAATGTACTGAAGTGTTTAAATGATATGAACAAAGGAAACAAACAAATTGTCCGATAGTGAGGATTGAATTGTGATTGAATGGCACCGAGAAGAGGTTGTATGCAGCTGAGTTTGGGAATGGCCCAGCTGAGCATTTTTCCGTTGATATAGAAGCAGCAAAGGCTGGTTTGTGTGTTATTTAGTCTGAGTTCTCTCTATGAGAAGCCCCACTCTGCCTTGTTCCGTCGCTCCTCATCCACCCCGCCCAGCGAGGAAGTGGTTGAGCTTTTGTAGCCGCACTCCACACTCCACACTCCACACTGCAGGAGCCCGCGCAATAGTACTCCATACATCCCGAAAGAAAATGCTGGGACTTTTCTTTATCGAACAGATCAAGATCGAGATATGGTTCATAAAAGTCATTCACTTCCCGATTTTCAAAAGACATCAGCTCCTGAACTCCTGGAACTGAGATACTATTTAAATTATGATTATGTAGATCATCACTTGCCCAATTACATTCAGGAGTGTTTATCATGAGATCTGCAACAGTGTCATTGGTATTGTTGAAAGTTTGTGAGGGTTGGGATATTGATTTCCCCAATTTATCTCTTGGCTAGCGTCCCTATAGAGACTTCGTTCTTTCTGAGCCGTCATTGTGAATGTCCATGTCAACGCTTAGAATCTTAGAAACAGTTCAAGAAGTATATTCCTCGTTACTCACTCACGACAACTTGGCTGGGCACAAGTCGTACAGTAAATATTATTGGATGTCTAGATGTATAACAAACCCAGAAACCATCACACCGGCACAGTCCTTCTGCCGGCGTAGGAATTCCAAGTGTTGTGTAGTTTGACTACTTTAACACACTAGAGTCAGGTATTATTCTAGTAAAGTGTATAACTTGAAGTTTTATAAACCAATAGGGTGAATGGAATGCTGTTCATATTAACCTTTCCCAGTTCCATTCAAGAGAAGAAATATAAAACAAAATATGACTAATATGACATACGCTATTGCGCCAGCAGCAATACATAAATATCTCACTCACATTGAGTTGGCAGTAGTTGCAATTATTTGAATAATCAAATCAAGATCTTCACTCGGCAACTCTGCCCAAATAGGCAATCTTAACACACAGTTGTACAAGCGCTCTGTCAACTCCAGTGAGCCATTGCCGGAGCCAACTCTTCCATAGCGTCTCCCAGCAGGAGAGCTATGAAGAGGCAGGAAATGAGTGAAGGCGGTTACTCCTTTCTCTCGAAGAGCTCGCTGGAAGGTCTCTCGGATCTCAGAAGTGTTGAATAGCAAAAAGAAGATATGACCATTGGGATCACAATGCTCAGGGACAAAAGAAAGTTGGAAAAGTCCCTTGTCGGCGTATGGCTGTAGAGATTGATAGTAGCGTTGAAGATGTTGCTTTCTCCTCTGATAAATGTAATCCGCTTGTTCCAGTTGAGCCAGCAAAATAGCACAAGCTACCTCATTCATCACAAAAGATGATCCCAAGTCAATCCATTCGTAGCGACTGATGCGACCCATTACAAAATCGTGTCTATATTGTAAATCAGATAGTCAGTTTATGAAAGCTCTTCATACGCGCCAACAATATATAATAAAAATAGAAGCACCTGTTTGTTCCTTTCTCGGCTACAATTCGAGCACGTCTAGCAAGTTCTTCAGAGCAACGGTTATTGATCGCAAGAGCTCCTCCTTCACCGCAAATAATATTCTTGGTGTAGTGGAAGGAAAAGCAGCCGAAGTGCCCGATACTTCCCAATGGACGACCACGATAGCGTCCTTGCAGACCTAAAGTAATAGATCGCAGTTAGAAATGAATGAATGGACTGTATGGAATCAACAATACTATACCTTGTGCGGCATCTTCAATCACAAAGAGAGAACGCTTATCGGCGATCCTCATCACTTCATCCATTTCACATCCAACTCCGCCATAGTGAACAACACAGATGGCTTTGGTTTTGCTCGTGATCGCAGCTTCGATGAGAGTCTCGTCGATATTTAGAGTGTCTTTGCGAATGTCTACGAAGACGGGCACAGCACCTCGCAATACCACAGCGTTCGCCGTGGAAGAGAAGGTATAAGAAGGCATGATCACTTCATCGCCAGGCATTAAATCACATAGTATTGCTGCTAATTCCAAAGCAGCAGTGCATGAAGGGACAAGAAGAACATCACGACAATGAGCTGGATCCAAAGAATCCAAAAGAAACGCTCTGCAAGCAAGCTGACAAGATCCTCCAGATTCCATTCCACGAGATATCACTTCTCCTACGTAAGCCATCTCCTTATTACAATGGTATGGACGACAGAATGGCACAGGAGCATGGTCTGCTTGAGCCACTGGTCCGGGTAGATCTTGAGGCAACCAGATATGATGTACAGACTGCACAAATTGACATTCAAAACCGAAATTTTCATAGCAAGCACAAGCACCTTTGTTCATTCCTTGTGTCACAACAACTAACCGGTTGTTGCTTCGATCATTGTAAAGATGTTCCACAGCCCAAAGCGCAACTCGGCCAAGCAAACCTTTCGCAATACCACGACGCCGATAATTAGAGTCGACAGCCAACAGTCCAATATGTGCTATATTATCATTTTCCTTTTTCACCGAGATGAAACCAATTTCTTTGCCTTCTAAGGAATAAGCAACAAAGACTTCATCCGCTACAGAATGATTACAAGAATTAACCATCCATGTCTCAAACATCTTCTTATACCCTTCTTGAGGAATAAGAGGATCAACTTTAAAGCGTGAAGATGAGCCTGATTGCACAGCCAATGCTAATAAGGCTAGGTTTGGAGGTTCATTGGCAGCAAGGGGACGAATGAAGAAATGAGGACTTTGGAAAGCATTTCTACACAATTCATTGAAGTCCAACTCATCTAATGAAAGCTGATAAGTTGTCTTCAGATCAACTAAAGTACCAGGATATAATTCTTTATCAGACTTTTCTCCTTCAACCACCCCTCCTTCTTCAGTTAGTGTGACGGTTTGCTCTGGAGGACCCAACAAATAAAGGAGCTTATAGCCTGTGGAATAAGCAGTTCCAAGAATATCTTGTAGACTGGGACGGTGATGAAGTACAGAAAGATCTTCCTTATCCAAAACCAAGCGACCAACTCTGTTCAATCAACCCAGAAACAGAAGAAAAAACAAACAGAGATTTAACAAGAAGATCAAAGAAAACGAAACAATAGACGTACTCAAATCCAAATAGATTGGTGTCAAACTTTAAGCTTTCTATTGTCTTAGGCATTGATTGATGCAATATATATAAGATGTATTAATTGAAGGAAATTCCGAATTAACAGCTCAATCAACTTGTTGCTTGAGGGGCAAGCAAGAGACACGGTAAGTTAAACAGCAAGTTAAACTGTCAACAGTTGGGTCGACAATCTAGTCTGTTATTATTATTTTACTTTGAAATGATATTTATGAGTGACGAAAACCAAATCAGTTAACTGATTATAAACACAAAACCTTTGGCTATTGATCACATGATAAGTATGAACTGCAAAACAAAACGATCGTCACGAGGGCTTCGCACGTGGTCACCCACCGTACTACTGGCCTCGCCTGAGCACGCTTAACTTCCTAGATCTGACGGGTTAGGGTGCAGTAGTGCTAGTATGAACGATCACATCAGCCATTCAAGCATATCAAATATAAAGCAAACTGGCAATCATCAGTTACATGAAAGACTGTCATTGTTATCGTTGTGGTATTTCTGATGGAAGAAAAAGGTAGTCCAGAAGATTCCTATCTCGAAGAATATGATTTCTTTGCGAATGAGAAGAAAAAGCATGATGATCAGCAGCAAGAGACCAGGCATCTACAGGATGTAGCTAGACGACAAAGTAAACGAGAAGCTGCATTGAGTTGGAGAGCGAGTGGTCGAGAAGCTCTTTCAGCTGTTCAAGCCAGACTACTTGATGTCAAGTTAAAGCTAGAGCCACATTATCACTATCGATTGTCAATGGATTTGCTACGCCAACTGTCTAATGCATCCCTTCTATCTGATAAGAGTGCTTACCTCAATATCATCTACCATACCACGTCAGCCAAGATACTACATCTCATTCGACAATCCTCCACAGCTAAAAGAAGATTTTCTATACAGACTTCATTGATCTTATGGAAGTTTGTTGTATTGAGAGAGTTGTTAGTGGTAGTAGCTGTTAGCAGCAAACACAACAACACACTCACACTCACACCCACCACAGTGTCTCCTCCCACTACCACTGTACGACCGTTGACTGTACTAAGAAGGTTATTTCGCTATTATATGCAGTTCGTTCCAGTGGAGAAAGAGCTGTTAGCTGATCTCTATAAGAAGAGAACAACCTATCGTAAAGCTGTGGATAAACTAGATCTCATTCATCGTACACAGGCAGCTTGTGATGCTATCCCTCTCTGTAAGTCTATCCAACACCATCATCCTAAAGGATGTTCCTATTGTGGTGTGATCTTTATGGGTGGTACCTTATCTGGTGCGATACCTTATGTAAAGAGTGTTAGTCGAGATACAGGTGTACCTACTTTAGTCACTCTTGCCTTCGAACTAGAGACATTAGAGAAGGAGGATACAGTGCAAAAGGTTATTGTGTCGAAGACAAAAGAAGACCTTGATGCTATAGAGAGTGTGATTTTCCAACGAGTTCGTCTAGCAATGCAGAAATGGTGGCCTATTGTCTTGGCCACGAAGCGTTGGATGCGACGACAACGTTCAATCCTCACTTCTCTGTCATGTTATCGACATCGAAGACTTGTGAAAATGAAAAGAGAGTTAGATATTCGTATTCGGCAACCTGAGCCATTGACAGTGGAGGAATACTATCCCAAGTATTGTGACCTACCCGCTGCTCTCATAGAGCAGATTGCTTATCTTAACCACAGGAAGAGTCAGCGAATAGAGAAGATGACATACCTCTTTCGAGACCTTCTAAAAGCTGCAGCTGAGCAACGAAGACTGAGAGATCATGAAGAATGGCTACGCCAACAACGTGAAGCTGCTGAAGCTCCTCCACCACCTCCTATACTCAAGACTTTACCACCTGTTAAATCTCAGCGATTGATTTGTTATCGTCCACAATGTCATTTAAGATGTTTTCTGACTGCTTCTCGCTTTGCAGTTCATATGTCAGTACATGCTCGTGAGGATAAGGAACATCAGCGAATATTAGCAGAGAGAAAGAAGAAGAAACAAGAGCGAGAGGAAGAGGCAGGACGATTTTTAGATGTGTTGAAGGAGTATCGATCTATTTTCAGTGAAGCATCAGAAAGAAGTAACAACAAGGATAACTCTAGCTTGACAGAAACAGTACCAGAGATTACGGAGAATAATAGGAATATGGTGGAAAGAGAGGAGGAGGAGGAAACAGAGTGGAAGACAGAGAGGAGAGAAGTTGAGCAACTTGAATCTCCTCGAGCTCATCGTGCTTGGTTACAAGCTCCTCATCGCTATCAACTGACTTCTCTCTATCGTAGTAGTAAATACTATTTGGAGTTGGTCAGTCGGGCTGTGGGGGTTGAGGCACCACTACAAGTCCCTCTACCACCTAACTCTCTCACTCGTATCGGCTTTGCTCAAGACAATGATTGTGTCCTAAGCGGCCTAGGCGCACAAGGTCGTGTGGAGGCGGTGCATGTTCTGCTTCGACATGATTGCGAGAATGTGGAGACTGCGCAGTCCATCATCTATGCTCGAGATAATCAAACCCTCTGGGGGACTTACGTGCTTGCTGATCGAGCTGAAGCTGTTAAGTTACCAAGTAATGGTCGAAGTAAGCACAGTTATCTGAACAATGGCACTCTGCTTTGTATTGCTGCTAAACCTAAGGGAGAAGCGGTCTTATCGGCTGTTACTGCCGCAGCTGCCTGTGTAGTCTACCGTTTACAATGCAAGGGTCACTGATTATTAAAGAGAGAAGTAAATGAGGAAAAAGTGGTAATCTGTATGATATCCATATGATTGATTTGTAAATATTGTACAAACAAAAGTTGTTTTTTTGAAAAACGGATGTTTTATTGTTTTCCCCACCAAACAAAAAAGCCAATCAATAGAAAGAAGGAAAACAAAACAAACTGAAAATGTCTTTCCAAGATCTCCTTTCTTCCTTTTCCTCACTGAAGAGGGACAGTAGTGCTGGTGGTGGTAGTGGCAGTGGCAGTGATAGGCTGCAAGGGTCGAAGAGGACAAGAGAGGAAGCCAAGTTGGATGAGAAGAAAGAGGAAGAATGTGGTGAAGTTGAAGAAGTGGAAGAAGGCGAGGAAGGGACTATCAGCATGAAACAATCTTCCTCTTCCTCCATTCCTCCCACAAATCCGATTCCTAACAGGAATAGGACAGATGTCAGTCCACAAGAGGTACGTCTCTCAGGAGAGTTTGCTACTATCGGAAATCAATGTGGAACAGATAAAATCACTCATCATGGTTATCATCGTTTCTATCCTCGCTTTATTGAACATTATCGTCATCTCCCAGAGGGTCAAGCTATGCTAGAAATTGGCATGGAGAATTGCAAGTCATTACAACTCTGGAAATCATATTTCACTAACCTCTTTATCTATGGCATTGATATTAACTTTTCCTTGGAGGAAGAACGAGCTAGGATCTTCAAAGTTGATCAAAGCAAGGCTGATCAACTTCAGTCTTTGATAAAAAATGATATCAAACACCCACTTTGCTTCATTATTGATGATGGGTCTCATATCCCGGAGCATCAAGTTTTAGCTTTTGATATTCTTTTCCCTCATTTATTACCTGGTGGCACCTATATTATCGAAGATGTGGAAACCTCATACTGGACACGAGGAGGACTGTATGGATACACTACTCGATACGGTTATAAGCATAATCGATCATGTATCGAGACCTTCAAAACAATAGTAGATGATATTAATCGGGAATTCTTAAGACCTGATAATCTTCGCAACGTAGATAACAACTTGAGAGAGAAGATTAGCAACAAAACAAGGGATCTTATTAGTAGTGTTAGCTTTGCTCACAATGCTATCATAGTTGTAAAGAAGACAGAGGAAGAGGTTGCTCTCTATGCTGATAGACGGTATAGATTTGAGCAACACTTGTAAAAACCTCTACCTTGACATTGTAATAAGTCAGTAGCTTTTCCAGGTGATTTGCATGAAGGTGATTCAACTCTATTTGAATGTTCTGTTAGAACAGAAGCATTCCATGACTGATATTCATCGCTAACCTGTTACTTCGAAATATAACCCTCTGACTCCAAGTCGTCATTACTTACATAGTTTAATTTAATTAAACACTGCTACCAATTTTAGAAGTTGTTGGCATGGATTATCGCGAGTTACGTGAACTTTCTCTATACGACAAGGTTACCTGTTGGGTTACCTCAATTCACTTTCTCCCTACCCATCTCTGACTTCCTTTTAGCAAGCGCATCTTCTCGTGCTTGAAGGAAGTCAGAGATGGGTAGGGAGAAAGTGAATTGAGGACCGAGATCTTGAACATTGATTGGCACTGCCACTACGTGCTGCTGGATATCGATGGTATCATTACTTTTAGCAGTCGGCTTTACAAGAGACTCCACAATACCTGTCACTCTGGCCCGTACCCGCCGTTCCGAACCCATGGAAACACATATTTCCTCGCCAAGACGTACTTCAGCGTCTGTAGCGTTGTCTTTAACAAGTAATGCCCTAGCTGCTGGTCTCTTTCGACTACCGCGTTGCTGATCTTGGGTTTGATTTTGCTGTTGCCGAGCAGCCTCAACGGTCAGGTGTACAGGCACATGGGTGTAGCCATTGTAATTACCAGCAATTGTCACGGAAGCACGGATGAGGCCACTACGGCCTGTACGAGCCCCTGCAGCTTGTTCGAAGTGAGGCTCAAGCTTTAAAGCACTCACGAAGCGAAGCACTGTCTCACGACCCGTCGCAATTTCTATGGAAGATGGGGAACCATCAGCAATTTTGATTAGTCTCTCAATTGTCTGGCCACGAAGTGCTGCGTTTGCTTCGACCATTGCCATTCGCCTCGTCTCGGGTTCTGGAGTCTCTTCGATAAACTGACGATGAAGCTGTTCCGCCAATAGATACCATTTCTCTGGTTGTTCATTATCCATGTTCATAGGATCGAGCGGAAAGCTCTTCCCACGTTTAACAAGAAGCTCATAAACCGTTGCTACCAACTCAGCTTTAGACGTGCTGGCCAAAGAAGCGGCATCGCCTCCGTATGAATTGATAGCTTCGTACAATTGACGTCGGCTCATTTTCCGCGGATCAGTGAACCATGGCAATCGCAACGGCGCTCTAGCTTTCTGCTTCAGCACAGCCCTTTGCAGCCGAACAGCTTGCGTTTCTGTCAAAAGAACGGTCTCGCTCATTCACTAAATTGTATTCGGGCACAGGCTTTGTTATTTATTTATTTATAATCAATAAATTATTTTATTATTTCAAGTAATGTGGGTCGTTGATCTCCCAATGTCGAAATTACGGAATTACGAATACTTGGAGCTAGATCTGCCATTCCTAATTCTGGAATTTTGTCGTCATTGCAGTGTATGCGTATCAGCTCCATTAATCCGCAAGATTGCGCATTTGCAATTACTATAGCTAGCTTGCGGCAATTCTTGCATACTGGGGAGTGTTGGAGGTGGTTGATGGTATCTACTCTCTTGCGAAAAACACCGTGTAATATAAACTAGTATAAGGCTAATAGTCTAACCGAAGAGTTTAAGTCGGCTGATTCGTAGCCATTTACAGTTCTAGTGTCATCTTTGCACTATGCATTCACCAATACAGCACACTTGACAAGAAAAATGTTGTCCAAAGCTAATTCGTCGTCATTAGAAGATGTGCAGAGGAGAGAGCAAGATCCACAGCTTCGACCAGCTCGTCGACTTGCTTGTGCTTGAAAACCAGAGGAGGCTTAATCTTGACCACATTTTCATCAGGTCCATCTCTTGAAACAATGACACGTTGGTAACGCAAGAAGTCCACCACAAACTTGGTAAGCTCAGGATAAGGCAAGATTTCTCCAGAGGTCTTGCTGAGGTCGTGAATGAACTCAATACCTTGGAACAGTCCAACTCCTCGCACATCTCCAACCCAAGGATACTTCTTGAGCTCCAAGAGTCCAGTGGCATGAGCACTCTCTTGCAGATTCTCCTCATGGATAGTATCCAAGACAACTTCAGCAATGGCACGTGCCACATAGTTACCACCATAGGTATTGAAGTATTCAATACCGGAGCTAGCAAAGGACTCCGCCACCTCGCGACGGCAAATAACAGCAGCAACAGGATAGCCATTTCCCTTAGGCTTGCCCACGGTGACGATGTCAGGAACTACTCCATGTCGTACAAGTATAGATTTGAGCAACACTTGTAGAAACCTCTACCTTGACATTATAATAAGTCAGTAGCTTTTGCAGGTGATTTGCATGAAGGTGATTCAACTCCATTTGAATGTTCTGTTAGGGCGTGAAGCTTTCCATGACTGATATTCATCGCTAACCTGTTGCTTCGAAATATAACCCTCTGACTCAGTCGAGCAATGAACACCCTCTGAAGTGGAAGCTGCCTTCAACTTCACTCTTCGACTTTAGACATCACAGAGAGATAGATGGCTTCTATCTAGATGACTGTAGGCGGAATGAGCTTCTTCTTCTTTGAACTCTTTGAGCTTGTCTCCGCGGCCAAAGCAGCCTTTGCTTTAGCTTCTTTTCTTTCTAAGCTACTTTTCACTTCATCAACGGCAACCTTCAATAACTTGAGACCAGCCTGAGAGAGAGGTCGCACATCATTCCAGAAGTAAATATGATCCACAAGGTTATCATACTTCTCCTCAAGTCGAAATTTCATTACATTTAGAATAAAGAGCTTCTCTTTCGAACATCTCCATGTAGTTGTCAAAGAATCATATTCTTTAATCTTCTGTGTGATTTCATCATATTTACTACGATATTGAAAATCTAAGGCAACTTGTAGATCTGGTTTAGAAGAGATAGTTTCATGTCCTGCTACACTCTTAGGACGGGTAGTATCTCCAGCAGTATGAGGTGGATCTGTTGTGGCAGTATTAACACGTGTTAGATTATTATTCACATCACCTGCTGGGGGAGGCTCCATAGGGGCAGTGGCAGTATTGGGGCGATGATGACGACCTTTCTTTTCATCTTGTATCTTTACTTCTATTTCTACTCCCATGAGAGATAAGATTGCCATAAGAAGATATTCATCAGCTTGAAATCTTCTCAAATTCGTTGTCAGACAACTTAATGCAATGTTCTCATAGATAAGATGAGATTGATTGCTTTCATTGGCAAAGACTAATGCAATAGCTGCTTTCTCCAGACAACAATCTGCTAAATCAGGTTCACCTAATAAAAAATTAGCTGCTTTACGATAATAAAGTGCAGCATCATCCCAATTTTTAAAACGATAATGTAAATCAGCAATCTTCTTTGCTATACGACCAGCTGCTTCAAAAACATTTAAATCACAAAATATTTTTACTGCTTGACCATAAGCAACTTGTGCTTCATGTAAATCCACTTTTAAATAAGTTTCTGCTGCTTCTGTATAGACAGCTGCAGCTTCAAGAAAGAGATGAAGATTAGTATACTTTTCAGCACATTTTGTTAATGAATCTGCTGCAGATTTCCATTCTCCTTGAATACGTAGTTTAATACTATCTTGATAATATTGATAAGCTATTGAGTCTCCTGTATAATTAGCTGTATATTGAGAAGATTTCTTTCTTAGAATAGCTTGCATTGAGAGGACAATTATATGATATGGGTGGGATAACGTTAGGCAATCAGACTCTACAGTGCAGTAAAACGATGGAAAAACAACGAGGGCAACTCTGGAGGTCTGGTCTGGATATTTGAAAATCTGGTGCTGACTGACTAGTCTAGACTATTGATGGATTGGTTACTGTAGTTTGGTGGCTAACGACTATAGCTCGCTTGTGTTTGTTTAAGTCCGTGCTTTGAGTAGCTACTAGGTGTATTTCTTAAGAGAAATAGTGATACTCCACCAACAAGGAACGACAAGTAGTAGGAAAGTCTATTCCACGAAATGTAAATCTCTAGTTTAGGTCAACATATTGGATGTGCTATTGTTAGTTACTATATTCATAGGGAAAATGTAACTCACGACAAAGTGCTAATTGAACTTGTAACGCCTTATTCGATGGTTCAATAGCCTGAAAACGATAGTTTAATGCATCTTGAGTGGCTGAGATCATCATAGTGATGTCACGTGGGCTGCGAGGCACATCATCTCTGATATCAGAGGGAGAAGGAGCAGTGATCTGTTTCACTCGCCACACATCCTCCACCTCCTCATCCTCTCTTTGGACAGGATCGTCTTGAGCAACCAGTAGACGCTTACCCAAAGCTGTTGCTATCACTTTAGCAACATCAAGACGAGATAATCCCTCTGGACCTCCAACATTGAATATAGTGGCGGTATTACTCCATACTTCTCCATTACGATGTATTAACAAGCGAATGACTTGAATTGCATCGTCCACTAAGACGAAGGATCTCTTCTCAAAGGTTCTCAGAGCGACCTCTCGTCTCTTCTCACAGGCTAGATAGAGGAAGGAAAGGAACTTCTCTCCCGTGTCCCTATAAGGTGCTGGAGCTCCAATCATATTGCTTAACCTCAATACTACAGCTTCTTTCAACCTGTTTGTATTGCTACCCACTATTGGTGAGTTAACAGCATCAAGAAGAGCAGATTCGAAGACCTTCTTGCTTTCACCATAGAGATTGACAGGGTCAGGGGAGGGGACAGATGCAGTGTAAGGAGAATGTTCTCCATCATAGACCATGTCTGTAGAGGTAAAAATATAGCGACAGTTCTTGCAAGTCTTTCTTACCACCTCAAGGAAGGATAAAGGAGCATTAACCTTCTTCGTAAGTACAGGGTCACGATGACAGACAAGAGGAGAGGAGATAGCAGCCAAATGCACGATGACATCAGGCTGTATGCGAAGTAACATGTCTTCGACTTCCTCCATAACAACTGATGCTTCTTCAAACTTCTTCAAATCTAAGTGTATCCTGCGACTTGGGTGTATCCAAGTAGGTGGCGGATCGTTAGTGTAGGTGACGTAGAGATCTACCATTCCTTCCTCTTTTGCATACAACGTTCGTGTCAGATGCTGACCCAGCCAAGAACTACCTCCAATGATCAAAACTACCTTACGTGAAAGATCAGGCAAAGAAGTACTAGGAGGATTCAAGATCAAGGGATAGTTACGGTGAAGCAGTTGCGAGAACAGGGCAAGAAAGTTGTGCAATTGACGAAAAGAACTGAAGAGATAGGGGGCAAGACGCAATACTCCTCCGCGTACTGCCTGATGAACACCAACTTCCTTTAAATCAGAAGAAAGCTGACAAATGGTTTTCTCCATTTCTTCCCCTTCCTTTCCCAGAAGACGAATACCAAGAATATGTCCACCACGTTGTGTTGGTTGAAGCACAAGAAGACGTGATGAAAATAAATAAGAAGAAAGATACTCTGCAATGAGCGAAGAGCGTTCGTTAAGCAATCGTTCGATATTGCATATGCCCCACTGTAGAAGTAAAGTGAGACTTCTGCGTAGCATAGGGAAAGCGAGGAAAGATGGTCTGCCACCAGCATCTAGCCTTCTCGCTCCTGCACGAAAAGCTTCTGGATAGAGGGCTTGTTTCCTTCCTTGGTGATCGTTGTTACTACCACTATCTAATGTGGAGAAAAAACGAAAAGGAATGGCTACATCCCATTTCTCACTATCTACACGGCCATGATCATGTTGGTCAAGAGGTTCCCAGAGATCTACTAACGAAGGGTTTACATAGATGAGAGATAGACCATAAGGTCCAAGTAACCATTTATGAACAGAGCAAGCAAGGAAAGCTGGAGAGAAGGTAGTGATATCACATGACATGGCACCAACTGACTGTGTCGCATCTACAATCAACAATGGTCGCTTAGTGATCTCTATTCTCTCAAGATCAAGAGAGATCGCTTGAAGATCAATCAAGGAGCCATCACACCAATGTACTTGAGGTAGTGCAAGCACTGCTACCACTCCTTCTTCTTCCTCCCATAAGGCTTGTAGAATGTTTTCCTTCCAACTTGCATCCTTTCTCTGCCAATCAGGAGTTGGCACTATTTTAATACTAGCTCCAACTTCTTTACAAGCATATTGCCATGGATATACTGCTGAAGACATTTCCATCTCCAAAAGCAAAACTTTTTGTCCTTGACGTAGTTTACCAGTTTTAACAATATTGTGAGCTGCTAAGGTCAAAGCGAAGGCAGTAGAAGGAGCATAGGTGATGTTATCTTTGGAATTAGCATGAATTAGATCAGCAAAGAGCTGACGCACTGCCTCAACATCATCGTCATCACCAGGCAACTTTTCCAACCATGGCATACCTTTACAATGTAAAGAATGAATACCAATTGCTTCTACACTTCTTGGTAAAGGTGTTCTTGATGCATTATCAAGATAGATTATATGATTTTTCTCTGAACTCACACAATGTGAGAATTCTTCTTCAATACTCATTTTATCACCTCTAGACCTTTCCCTTTGTTACCAATCCAATCCAATCTCTGGCACATCGAGAGTTAGAAGGAATTTCACTACTTATAGAGGTATTTCACTATTATTCCACTTCACAGTTGAGTTTTTCATGATTGGAATAAGCATTGAGATATCTGAATGATTCACCACATCATAGTTAGCGGAGTGTTCGCTTGATCATTTTATGATTTACCTAACTGATCAAATCTCAGATCAATTTTTGTCATGCGATTTGTGGACTGATGACAACACCCCTTTTTCAATCCATCTTCCCCATCTAAACCCGCTAGTTTCGTGAAGTTAACCTCTATGATGTGAAGTTAAGGCTTAACTACTCATTTTCTCTGTCTCTTCACTGACCTCATCTCAACTTCTACTGTCTCACAATTGATTTACTTGTCTTGCCTTGCCTGGTCTAGCGAAAGAACATGACTACTGAAGTGAAGTGCTACTGGGCTCCTAACGCCAATGAGGCATTAGTTCCTGCTACGATTACTCGACGCAATCCTGGTCCTCATGATGTCTCCATTAAGATCATCTATGCTGGTGTCTGTCACTCTGATATTCATAAGGTATACCATGGTTATCACTACCTTCTACTATGTTTGCCTTTATCCAGTATGTTCTGTTATTCCGTGGAATAGGTCAGAAATGAATGGAAGGATAACTGGGGGCTTGGCGTCTTCCCCATGTAAGCACTGCACTTGTCTAGATGATACAAGCCCTCTACTCACAGTGTTCATTGGGTCGTTCTTTGCCTTATTACAGGGTTCCAGGTCATGAAATTGTTGGTGTTGTAGAGAGTGTGGGAGACAAGGTGACCAAGTTCCAAGAAGGTCAACGGGTTGGTGTTGGATGCATGGTAGACAGGTAAGAACACACACCCTTACTGTCACTACAGTCAACAAATGACTTAGAATGTCTACTATGAATAATATGTCTTCCTATAGTTGTCGTCATTGTAAGAGCTGTCGCTCAGGTGATGAACAGTTCTGCTCAACGGGTATGGTTGGAACATATGGAAGCAAACAACGTTATCCTCATTGTGTGGAATATAATGAGAAAGGTGGTAATGTTACTTATGGTGGTTACTCTGAACGTATTATAGTTGATGAAAACTACGTCTTGAGAGTTCCTGATAACTTGGATATTCGTGGTGTTGCTCCTCTGTTATGTGCTGGCATTACTGCCTATTCACCTTTGATGCACTTTAACCTTCGCCCTTATCATAAGTTTGCAGTAGCTGGCTTGGGTGGCTTAGGTCATATGGGTGTGAAATTTGGTGTGGCTCTTGGTGCACATACAACTGTATTATCTAGAGGTACTTCCAAGAAGGAATCGGCATTGACTGATTTACATGCTGATGCTTATGTTGACACAAAGAGTGCGGATGAGATTAAGTCTGTGATGGGTACTTTTGATTTCATCTTGAATACCATTGCAGCTGATCATGATATCAATACCTATCTTCGTCTGTTGAAACATGATGGTGTTATGGTGATGTTGGGTGTTCCTGAGAAGCCTCTCACTATGTATAATCATCCTTTGGTGGAAGGTCGTCGTTTACTCACTGGTTCCTTGATTGGTGGTATTCGCGAGACTCAAGAGATGTTGGACTTCTGTGGACGCAAGAACATTGTGTCAGATGTTGAAGTCATCTCTGCTGATCGGATTAATGAAGCATACGAGAGAACTCTAGCTAGTGATGTGAAGTATCGTTTTGTCATTGATACTGCTACCCTTTAACGATGATTTATATAAGTGTAAGATAACGACAAACTCTTGAAAAGAGTAGTTGGCTTGTCTACCTTTAGACTATGTGTGGACATCAATTAACAACTGTTAGCTTGCGAAATGTTTGATGATACTAGTAAATTGATGACTCTTATCGAGCTCTTGACAACATTTCGAGAGCAGATACTAACTCTGACTCACTTAGTCTATCAACACACTACAATAAGTTAATACACACAGAAGCAAATCAATGAAAAGAGAACATAGATGTAGATGTATATACCCAATATCTATTTATGTTTAGATATTTAGAATAAATTTCACTATTTACAAATATATTTCACTATTTTAGAGGTATTTCACAATTGGACAGTGTGGTGGGAATGGTGGCCCTGCTCTGTGCTGGTTGAGGTTGACAACAACAACCAAAAGGAAAGAAGAACAAGAACAATTATGGATCAAGCTACTCTCATTGATATTGCTCAAAAGTATGTTGCATGGGATTCTAATCCATGCACTCGTACTGTAGTAGAAGAATTATTGAAGACAGGAGCCTTTGAAGAGTTGGACTCTTTGTTGCGCCATCGTATCCAGTTTGGTACAGCAGGATTGAGAGCACCTATGGGTCCTGGATACAAGAATATCAATGACCTGGTTATTCTTCAGACTTGCCAAGGCTTAGCACGTTATCTGGAAGCTCATTTCCCTGATGCCAAGACAAAGGTAAGGCTTTCGTCATTGCTGTGGCCAACAGAATGAATTCTGACATGATATTGATTTATGATGATCCTAGGGTGTGATCATTGGATATGATCATCGTAAACATTTAGAACTTTCCTCTGTAGGCTTTGCTCGTGTTGCAGCTAAAGTTTTCCTCAGCCAGGGCTATACCGTCTATCTTCTAGAACATCTCGTACACACTCCTCAAGTTCCCTTTGGTGTGCAACATTTCGGATGTGCTGCTGGTATGATGGTTACAGCTAGTCATAATCCTAAAGCAGATAATGGTTTCAAGGTTTATTGGAGCAATGGTGCTCAAATCATTCCTCCTCATGATGCTGGCATTGCTGCTGCCATTCTCGACAATCTTCAACCTTGGCTTGATTATGCTTCCGTTGATGTTTTAGCACATCCACTTGCTAAAGATGTCTCCAAGGAAGTTGGTAATGCCTATTTTGCTGCTTTGGCAAAGCTAGCTAGTCGTCCTCGTGAAGTAAATGCTACCTCTCCTTTGAAGGTTGCGTACACTGCCATGCATGGCGTTGGAAAGAAATGGATGATTCGCGGCTTTGAAGAGTTTGGACATCCTCCTTTTCATGTGGTAGAAAGCCAAGGAGAACCCGACCCTGAGTTTCCTACTGTTCCTTTCCCCAATCCCGAGGAAAAGGGTGCTTTGAACCAGGCTCAAGCTTTTGCGAATGCTAATGGCTGCACACTCATTCTTGCCAATGATCCTGATGCTGACCGTTTGGCTGCTGCTGAGCGCCTTCCCAATACCGAGGGACCTTCTGCTGCACCTGCTTGGCATGTTTTCACTGGTAATGAACTTGGAGTTTTGCTAGGATATTGGACAATTTTGCGCTGGCAGCAGCGCAAGACGGAAGGTAGCCGTGCTGCTGTATTAGCCAGTATCGTCTCTTCTCGAATGCTTCGTGGTATCGCCAGGGCGGAAGGCGTTCTTTATGAAGATACTTTGACAGGATTTAAATGGCTTGGCAATCGTGCCCAGGCTTTGCGTGCTGATGGTGTAGATGTACTCTTCACTTATGAGGAGGCCTTGGGCTATTGTGTTGGTGATATGCTCAGTGATAAGGATGGTGTCACTGCTGGGTCTGTTCTTATGGAGATGGCATCTATTTTGGCAGCTGGTTGGAGCGATCCTTTTGCAGCTATCACCAATCCTCCAATCTACACAGTGTACGAGTTACTTCAATATCTCTACAAGAAATATGGACTCTTTGTCTCTTACAACTCCTATGTCATCAGCCGTAACCCTAAAGTCACGGATACTATCTTTGCCAACCTTCGCTCATCTGGTCCAACTGGTGGTTACTGGACTCATGCTGTTGGACAAAAGATTGTGTCTATCCAAGATGTTACCAAAGGATATGATAGTACGGCAGCTGATCTCAAGTCCATCTTGCCTCTCACACCAGAGAGCCATATGATTATGTTTGAGTTTGAAAATGGAGTGTCAGTCACTCTTCGTACTTCTGGCACTGAGCCCAAGATCAAATACTACACGGAGATCCGTGGAGCTGCAGGCAACATCGATCATTTGCGCCAAGAATTGGTAACCTTTGTTGATGCCCTGGTGGAAGAAATGTTACAGCCTGCCGTCTATGGTTTACAGAAGTCGTAAAGAACTTTCTTTCTACTCTAGTCTAGATTCCGATTAGACGATAAGACAGAAACAGTATGTTAAGAACGAGTTAGGTTAAGGATGTTTTATTTAGTCAAACATCAAAGAACATCAAAAGATACCAAAGCAAAGCGATTACTGCTCTGGCTTCTTCTCGTCAACAGGGAGTTCTTCAACACGAGGCTCATCAGCAGCAATAGCAGACTTGGCGATGGAAGGAGTGAGCTTCTCCTTCTCTTCCTGATCCTTTACAAGCTCAGCCTCACCAACACCCGCAGCTCTGGCAGCAGCCAAGCGTTCAGCAATCTCCAAGGATTGAGCAGTTGGTTGAGAGAAAAGTTCACCATAGAGTTCACTTCCATCAGCATTCTTGGTTGCTCCCAAGAGATACTTCTTGCAAACAATACTGTCAAAAATACCCATAGGCAAACTTACGGATTGGATCAAGAAGGAGAGAAAGACTTTGAATTGCATGGCCTAAATCCATACCATTTCCCCACAAGTTAGCTAGAAGCAAACACTAACAGAAAAGTGAACACAAGATCATCCTTACCATGAAAAGAGACATGCCAGCACCCATAACAAGACTTTGTGCAGCTTCCTTCAATAAACTAATCTCATGTTCCTTGTAGGTTGTTTCCGTATATTCTTCCGGCTTCACTTTTTCAGCTGGAGGACCTAATCCAAAAGGTAATGTTGGCTTTGCCTTAGGAGGAACCCAGATCTTCTTCGTGTTAGAACTTGCCAGAACACGTGTATACACAAATCCATAAATTAACAAAGTGCCTGCCACCACTAAAACAAAAACAGCAAAATCATCATATTAGAAGAAGCCGAGAAAGTGACACTGGCATATATAAAGTAGTATACAGATGGGATGATGTCTATGATTTCAATGACTATGTAGTAGATGGAGTATTGACTGACTAATGATCGACTGACGAACTGACGAACTGACGAACTATTAGATCTACTCACCTGAAAGGAAGATTGTCTGCCATTGTGTTTGAACAGCAGGATCTTTGAAATCAATACTACGTGAAAAATATAAAGCAGCTGGCAATGCCAGCATCTTAATATCTAACTTAGGGGCGGGAGCAGCCATGGTATCAATTTCTTTCTTCGATTTTCTTTCCGCCAGCGTCTCCTGCCACCCAATGAGAGAAACACTCGATCTTCCATTAAAAACGCGTTTTATTCATCTGCAGCACATTCAGGTTTCGTATACTGTAGCTCCATTCATGTTGGATGTCGTATGTTATAAATGAATGTGATAGTTTCATCCATAAGATTGCTTAATTTTAGCAAAAGTTATTCCTACTCATCTATATTGCTTTCGCTTGTCCACTTGCACGTGTAATGATATACTACAATGATAGTATCATAACGACTAAACTAACGGATTCTGCCAAATTGTATAGGGAGACCAAATAGTATAGGCAGTCCAAATTGTATAGGGGTCCATCACGGCAGCATCCGTTAGATCATGCTATCCATTTAATTTAATATCGTTTATTTTACAAGATATTGTATGTACATCACAACGCGACAGAGAATAATAATAAAGGACTGGAATGTTCCATCAAGATAGAAACTCACGATCCAGTTCCTCTAAGGACAAGTCAAAGCCTTGATCTAGATTTTTAACCTCCTCTTTATGCAACACACCACCACCTTGTCCACTGCTGCCATTGCTATGCTGACCAAATGATGCCAGAAGGTTATGAAATTCAACATCAATCTCTTCCAAGAAGGCATCGAGTTCTTCTGCATGATCAGTATGAACAGACTTAACCAAGTGATCTTCATCATGAAGAATATCTGAATCCCTTAACATACTCGGTCTGTCTTCCTTGTCTTCCACAGTCACAGTGGCAGATAACATCTCTGCTGGAGGTTCAACCACACTTTCCTTCTTCTCTTCTACAGTAGAACCTTCCTCACATAAAGAGGATGGCAATGAACCAGGATGAGGACCAGTTAGGCAATCTTTAAAGTCTTCCAACAAGACACTTTCCTCACCCTCAACACTCTCCATACGCCCTTGCCTCTGTGACTGCATCTCTAATACTTGTGTTACATCATCACGTAACAAAAAGTTACGAATATGACCTACGACAGTCTCGAAGTAAGGGTCATTGGCTTCATCAAACTTTTCAACAGCCTGTCGTAACAAACTCATCATTTGCTCAACCAGCACCACTGAAGGCTCAAGACTAAACTGACTTTCAATCTCTTTGGCATTGGTCATGAACTCATTGGCTGTGAGTAGTGTTGCCTTTAAATGACATTTCTTAGCATCACCAATCATACCCAGACGAGCCATCTGTTCTTTGATATAGTCCACACAGGGGACTGGGTTGGCCATAAGAAACTTGCCAACCTTGCCACTACGGTATTCCAACATTAGCACACTTCCCTCACGATCACCATACATTGATCTTTCTGTTCGTCTGAATCTAAGTTTTGCCAGAGCAAGAAGTTCATGGACCTCACAGACTTCCGCGCAGCCTAGAGGATAGACGACAGGAACTAGCTCTACAATCTGATAGCGTGTGATAGCAAGTAGATGCTTATCTTTAAGAAATTGTTTCTGTGTTGCAGGATCAATTCTTAGGACAGCACAGGGAAAGATCTGTCCATCTAACGTTTTCAGAGAAATCTTTGAACCAACTTCCACATTATGAGCTAAGACTGTCCCCATACTTTTCCCACCATCATTATTCGACGATAATGATGGAGGCTTGTTATAATATCCATATAAGCTGGAAAGAAAATTCATTTTTGCTTCATTTCCTAGATGGTGATATGACAAAACAATCGTCTGACCTGATCACACAAACAACCACAGACTATCACGCAACGTAATAATAGACAGATTGTTCGATAATTGTTGTTTTGCTGGGGAAATATGCTGTGCACAACAACACAGCAGAGTGGCAGCACAGCGCTTGTCTTGCCATACTCGTCCATTCTATCGCAACTCCATTCTCCTGAAATAAAAAAATAAAAAAATGTCTGACGATTACTCACAGTTCCGTAACAAGCTCTCTCCTTATGATAACAAGGTTAGAACTGATAAGTATGCTCGTGAATTTCAAATCGCCGTAGAGAATATGGCTGTTGTTCGGGAACGTCTTTCTGATTGTATCAGAACTGAAACAATCAATCAATTTACTGCCTGCAAAGAATTAAGAGAGAAATATTTTGCTTTATGTATCGATCGCTTTCATGGCATGCTCTTCGCACCTGGTGAGGAGCCTGTGAACAGAGCATTACCTAATATCACCAAAAAGCAACAATAAAGAATGATATGGGCTGAGTGAGATCTTCTTCACCCACGCTTTTTCTTCTACAATGGCGGGAAGAAGATGGAATTAGCTAATATTTACTCTTTGGCATAGTTTACTACAAATGATGATGGTGGGTTTGTAAAGAAGCGTTAAGATGAGATCTTCGCAGTAGCACTGACATTTGCTTTACACTCTTGACTCCCACTCTACCCCTTAGAAGCACACTGACACATTTAGACTATTTACAAGCCTATTCCTCTAACAACAATATTCTACAATTCAACACGAACAGTATGTACAGAAGTAGTAGCAGACAGAAACTAATAAAACACTAAAGCAAACAATGATTAATCAAATCGTTAAAAAGGTCTTTTGGAATGAAAGGTACCAGCCGCAACGCTGTAGTAACCACAAGATCACTTTCTAATAGACCTTGTTGTATAACACAAGAAACACCATAGCTTGTTGATTCAGCCATGATACGTTCTCGCAATAGAATGAGATGAGCAGCAAACAGTATGAGATTGAAGTGAACACCAAAGGCAAAAATCGCATCCCAAAGGCGAATCACTTCAGATAAAGGTTGCATATTGGCTAGTAAGGTTAAGATAAAGCGAATAGAGAAGATAGAGACATCTCGTAGCTTAGCAATAATGACTGCATGAAGCTGCGGGTCAAGGCAGAGCAATAGACGTGACAATAGCGCACTTCCCTTATGAACACCTTCCAGATTCTTTCTGACATAGCTTGGCATATGACATGAAAGTAATCGACGATAACAATAGTAACTATCTAACTCAGGCATGACAATAAGGAAAGGTCCTAAAAGAACATTCATACCTTGGACGTAACCATGATCTGCTGAAATGGCATTAAGTAGACGTAATAATGTTTCTTCATTAATACGTGTCCAAAATTCAGTATTTTTCTTAAATGTACGAAAAGTATCTTCTTTGATTTTTTCATCAAATGTTTGATTTTCAAGTTTCATTTGATATTCTTCGACATCAAAAGAAAGTGAAACACCAAGAAAGATCTTCCAAAGTTTAGACCGTAGACTAGTCCCACCAAAGGGAATATTAGATGGTAAACCATGATCAAGAACTAATTTTCTGAGTTCAAAGATATTATCAGCTAAGGATGGTTGATTCTTCATAGTTAATAAGTCTTCATAACGTGTTGTTAGGAGAAGATCATCTTCGCTAACTTCAGGAACAGATTCTTCGGTACGATTTTGATTTGATAAGACGAATTCTCTAGCTTCTTTTACTGCTTCTAATACTGGAGATAGTTCTATCATTTGATTTATTTTATTATTGACGTGTTCTTTTGTCATCAGTTCCCTTCGTTTTGTCATGACAGCAGTTGATCAACTGACCACTATTGTTACTATTCCCGCGCAATCGTTGCTCGTCTTGTGCTCTGTGAAGTTAAACCTTGATTTTGCAGTTCTGGCATTCTGGCTCTAGTTCCGCTCACTCACACAACACAACAAGAAGAACCAAAAACTCAACAAGAGGAAGAAGAGAGAGAGAGAAAGAAGAGAATAAGAGAGTAAGAGAGTTAGAGAGAAAGAGAGTAAGAGAGAAAGAGAGTAAGAGAGTAAGAGAGTAAGAGAGTAAGAGAGTAAGAGAGAAGGCCTGATGAAAACGAAGACATCTCCTAATCAAGACGATATTATTACTAATACCCTTCTATATGGTATCTATCATCCTAAGAATTTCCATTCTTTTCAACCAACTTTAAAGTTATTTCTTCCTGTGACTTGTCCAGTCTGTCATGATTTGATTTATCCTCTAAGAGAAGCTTGTTATTGTCTACGATGTGATCTATACTCTCATCGAAAATGTATTCCATCTCAACAATCATGTCGACTGTTCACTTTTGATCATCCTCAATCATCTTCTCTATCCCCTCCTTCTACTACTACTGCTACTATTCCTATGGTATCAGATCTCAGTCAGTCCATGGTATCATCACAAGAAGAATCATTAAGAGAATACTCTCCTGTCTTTGCTGTGAAGTTAGAGCATATTGTAGAGAAGGCATGTATGATTCCCACTGTGTTAGGTCATTTACCTGAACCACGTAGTCAATTTTGTATTTGGAAGTCCATCCTCCGAGCAGTGGCAATGCGTCAACCTAATCTCTCAGACCAGATTCTTCATCTTGAGCCAGAAATGCAAATAGAGGAGATGAGCGAAGTGGTCAAAGAGGCTCTACAAGATAAAGCTACTTTCCCTGCACAAGTAGCGTTAAGTTGTCTTTTGGTATTCCTCTCATTAAACTTCAACACACCTAGTGCTACAAGTATGGATGATGTGTCTATAACAGTAGACAAGATGTTAAGTCATGCTAGAGAATGTATCGATTGTGTAGTTTGTGCTGTGATTACCTTATTACCTTCCACTGATCTTAGTCGTGACTCTGTCCTCACAGCTATCACAACCACTGCTGATCGATTTATGCTGACACAAGAATCTTCTGCTATGTATGAGAGGATTATGCATGAAATAAAGAGTATCAGACAGCCTAAGATCAAGAAAGCATCAAGTCTGGGTATTGCTTTCTTCCCTGACCGTTGGAAAGCTCGTTGTGTGAGATATAGTGCCCGTATTGCACGAGAACATGCCCCTATCGACAAATTGAATCATCTTATACGTTATTTACAATTCATTGCAACTCTTGCTAGTAGACAGCTTAGTGAGATGACGATGTCTGACCCCTCAGCCTGCACTACTGCCACTGATGCAGGGAGACTTAATAGGAAGAAGAAGAAGAAGAAGAGGACTAAGAGTATGGGGTTTGTTAGTATTGATACTGATGAAGAAGAAGAGGCTGAAGAAGCTGAAAGAGCAGCACAAGAGGTAGTACTGGAACACAGGGAGGGAGAGGTTGATGGGGGAGGAGGTTCAGAGGAGGGGTCTGTAGGGGACAGTCCTTCCAGTGGATGGATTACCTACAATTCTAATGTTGCAGCTCTTTATGATAGTGGACTAAGCACTGAAAGCAAACAATCTCACCTCACTGTAGGCTTGGAGAAGACTGGTTTGGAAGAAGACGACGACGAAGAAGAGGAAGAGGAGGAAGAAGACGATGATGCGTCAGAGGAAGAGGAAGATGAGGAAGACCCTGTTGAAAAGAAAGCAAAAGAGGACTCAGACTTGGAAGAGCAAGAAGGGATGGTAATGGTGGCAAGGCAGCAGTCAGAAGTCTCTCCCCCAGACACTGACCAGCTGCTACACCTCTTCGCTTATATCCTTGCTGTTCAACAGCGTGAAAGAGTCATTGACTGGTTTGCAGAGTGTCGCTTTATGGGGTCGGAGTTAGTTAATGGGGATCTTCACTTGATGAGTGGTGCACAAGGTTATGCCCTCGTCACACTTCAACAAGCATTGTCTTCGATTCTGGAAGATCCAGAGGAGGGCAAGGCTTGGGGTTTTCATTAGCATATGATATATATACTTATTACAGTCTTCATACAATAGCTTTCATACAATCATGCTCATATTAAAAGCACACACCAGTCATTTGTTCCCACGTTACAACACCTTCTTTTGCCTCTAGATTTTCAAATCTGGCTCTGGCTCTGGCTCTGGCTCTGGCTCTGGCTCTGGCTCTGGCTCTGGCTCTGGCTCTGGCTCTGGCTCTGGCTCTGGCTCTGGCTCTGGCTCTGGCGTGAGACAAGACAAGGGCATGAGACAGTCAAAGAAGTCGTGGAAATGGTGAAGTTCTTCTTGCCAGCACCCCAATTCGCTGGGAGGAAAGACGGGTATATATACAAGAATGGAGACTTTGGCCTTGGCTATTATAAGGATGTGAACACGTTGTTAGTTAACCGCACGACTTCAGAGGTAAAACCTGTTCTTGCCTTAGCCAAATCTCTGTCTGTCTGCATGCTAACCACTGAACCTCTGATTTCACTTCAGCATGAGAATGAGAACTCTCTTGGCAAGAGAAGAAGAGAAGAGGAAGACGGACGACAAGGTAAGAGGTCTAGTAGTGTCTCACCAACAATCTCACTGAGACAATCTATCTCATCACTTGTTGTGTTTAATGTCTTCTCTAGGCAATAGCAATGCTAACACTCGCCATGCCGCTAAGGTCAGTGGTAATGGTAGTAGCAGTAGCAGTAGTAGTAGCAGTCAAGCTCAAAGAATAATGGAGAAGGAAGTGACACGGGACAACCACGAAGATGATGATGATGATGATGAGAATGATGATGATAACGATGATGGTGATGGCGATGAAGATGATGGTAATGATGCTGGCACTACTCCATTAGACAGTATCACTCTCAAACAACTGCTCTTAACCTTCGAGAAGAAGATCACTCAGAATCAGAAGTTACGCATAAAGTTTGGTGATGAGCCGGAGAAGTTCATGGAGTCAGAGTTTGATTTACACCAAAGCCTGCAGGCTTTGCACTTGGTCGCAGCCTATCCTCATCTCTTCCCCACTCTATTACAATCTGGTAGTTTGACTTCTCTGCTTGGTATGGTAGCACATGAAAATACAGATATTTCACTAGCTGCAGTGAGTCTATTCCAAGAGATGATTGATGAGGATAATGCACGTGAAGCACCTGAAGAGACTACTCAACTTTTAGAAGCCTTTCTTAAAGCACAAGGTCTTGAACTAATCTCACAAAACCTTCTACGTCTTGATGAAACATCTTCCGATGAAGATGCACAAGGTGTATATAACACGTTCAATCTCTTGGAGATTATTATGGAGCGTGGTGAAGACTACCCCTTAGCTATTCTCACTCGTACACAGATTCTATCCTTCTTGATTCAACGAGTACAAAGCAAAGTTTATGATGCTAACAAACTCTATGCTAGTGAGTTACTTTCCTCGTTGACATTATCTCTTCCGGAGGAAGTAGCCAAGCGAGTGGTACAAGAGGAAGTGTTGTTTGAAGGACTTCTTCAAGCTATTGCTCACTATCGTAAGCGAGAAGTGAAGTTAGCAGAAGAAGTGGAATGCTTAGAGAACCTCTTCTTGACCCTCTCCACACTGTTGCTACAAAGAGGTTGTCAGGAGGTTTTCGTTCGACTGGAGGGACTTGAGTTGTTAGTGAGATGTCTGCAGGGACAACAAGCAGCTGCTTTCTGCTCATTGTCAACACTTTCTTCTGCACTGTTACATTCTCCTCAAGCCTGTGCGCGTTTTGTTGAAGTTGGTGGATTGAAATGTATTTTCGCTTACCTCTTCCTTGTCACTGATAAGACTGGTGGAGGTAGCAAACATCGTCTGGTGGCACAAAAGCAACGATCACTGGAAGAGAGTCTCGTTACTTCTCTTGCCCAGCTAGCATTGCATTTAGGAGGTGACGTAACTTCTGATGCTGCCAAGCGGTTGGCTAGTAAAGGACTAGAGAATGATGGGGAAAAGGTGCGATTGCTATGTGATCTCTTTGTGAAGCATAAAGCTACGCTAGTGAAAGCAGAGGAAGACATCGAGCGCATTAGAGAAAGGTTAGAGCAGGAGCAAGACGAAGAAGAGATAGAAGCTTTGCAGGAGCTATTGGATCCTGAAAATGTGTATGAAGAGGTATGACCAGTCTATCCTTGTCTTGCACTTCTCTATGAAATAACACTTGTGTACGTGTGTGTGTGTACGTGTGTGTGTGTGTGTGTACGTGTGTGTGTGTGTGTGTGTGTGTGTGTGTGTGTGTGTGTGTGTGTGTGTGTGTGTGTGTGTGTGTGTGTGTGTGTGTATGTATGTATGTATGTGTATGTGTGTGTGTGTGTGTGTGTGTGTGTGTGTGTGTGTGTGTGTGTGTATGTATGTATGTATGTGTATGTGTATGTGTGTGTGTGTGTGTGTGTGTGTGTGTGTGTGTGTGTGTGTTTGTAGAGGTTGAGACGTGGACTCTTCGTGCTACAACAGGTTGCAGTAATGCTCGCTTTCCTTGTCCGTATGCATCCTGCCATATGGAATACTTTTGAAAAAGCTATGAAGGAGAGAAAGAGTAGTGCGGAGGAAGTGTTGGATGTGTTACGTGAGTTAGCCTTCAATCTGCATGAAGAAGAAGAGAAACAGAAGAAAGAGGAGGAAAGTGAAGAGCAAGAGCTACCTGCCAAGCGTCAAGAAAGGGAACTATGCACACAGTGGACTGCTGTATTAACTTCTTATTTAAAAACTGGCTAAAAGAGTGCTATGGTAGCTAACAGTCCTCAATGGTTTGGTGTAAAGTCTTATTAAGTTAAGTTGTTCTAGATGACCAAATCTGCAGATTTGGGGTTGTGGCTGCTGGGGAGCAGTTGGTCCATTGATTGAGATCGATAAGTTTGATTTGAAACATTCGAGAACCATGAGAAAGTCTGCCATTATAGTTGATTTATCTCGTCGAGCAATGAAGCATAAGTTCATTTCTACCTGTAGACAATGGGTAGTAGGAAGTTTTATTGTTGCTGTGGCTGTAACTTTCGTTCCTGCAGGTACAGTAAATTATGTCACTCAACTAACAACACACCAACACATCTTCTACATTCACTGATGACTCCCTCCCCCCCCCACCCACCACCACATACACACTGCGTCTTTGTACCTCTGTGACATATACTAACACACACACTCTGTCTCTTTGTCCCTCCCTACCCAACACACATTCTCATATGAATGAACATGTTTGACTGATGAAAATAGGAATCTATGTCCAGATCTTCTTTTGGGTGTTTACTATCATTTGCATGTTGTATTACTTCCAAGTTATGAAAATGCAAGACATAGTGAATGAGACTGCTAGACGATCAAGTGCTATTATGTCTTCTACACTTCCTTCTTCTGTATCAGTACCAGCATTATCATTACCTTTACCTCTCTCATCTCTAGCAGCCAAAGAGACATCGAATGCTCAGCCTCCTGTGGTCTCTCCACTCCCTCCCACAACCCCTGCAGCTTCTCTATCTCCTTTACTCGCTGCTACCTCTCCTCCACCAGGTCCACATGGCAATGCTAACCTACGCCTACCTGAGGCATCTAGACTTGCTGATAATGTATTCTTGAAGACTAGAACTGCTGTTTCTTCTTCTTCTACTAGCACAGGTCTATCAGACAGCAACGGCTACAATAACCAATCAAACACATTCTCAACTACATCAGCTTCAATAAGAGCACCATTGCCTCCTTTAGTATCTCAGATACCTGGTCTGTCCTCTCCTTCTAACCTCACCGCTACTAGTTCTACAACCAACAATCCTCAGACACTCTATACACCAACTAACACTTTACGTAGTCAACAAGGAAATGGTTATCATATCTCTCCTATGAGTGTAGGACGTAGTCCAGCGGAACCTTCTACAGTAGGAACAATGCGATGGGGACTGACAGGTTCTCTTCGTCTTCGTGATAGTCTCTTAGCTTTGAAATTAAATCAAATCCGTGATGAATGGATTGAAGATCTTCGTTTAATCCTTGGTAAACATCTATTACAAGTTGTTAAAGTATTTGATCAAGCTGCTATGGAATTATCCACAACATTAAATCGTATGGCAGGTCCACCTACTAATCTCTTACAACCTGATGATTTAAAGAAAGCACTACTTCTTATTGAAAGATCAACAGATCAAAGAAGATTAAAACTTGCTAATGGAAGTGCTATCTCTATTGATGAAGTGTTAGCCTTTTGCAAACAAATTAATATCCCAACTGAGATTCTTCATCGTTATGAAGTTGCTAGTTCCTTCTTTCGTCTTTGTCAATCTATGTTAGATAGTAAGATGACTGCTGCTGGTTCGATGGAAGGTGGAGAAGAAGAAGATCGTTATTCTTCTATCAATAATCAAGTAGTAGGTAATGGTGTAGAGGAAGAGATGCAGTTGTTTGCTATGCCACAACTTGGTAGTAGTCAGATTGGTGGCAAGAAATGCTTTCTAGCACGTTTAAAGGATATGATGCAACATAGTATGGATGGTCGAATTCGTGTACAATGGTCACATGGTTATGGTGCAACAGCTATGGGAGGCAATCCATTTATCTCCTCCTCCTCTTCTACTACTTCTAACTCATTAACTGATCAAGAGATTGTTATTGCAGTCTTTTTACATAAATGTGATTCTCTTGCTGCTTGGAAACCTGCCTTTTCTCATCTCAAGTAAGTCTCTTTTATTTCACTAATATTCTCTTCGATATGATGGACTAACAACTTGTTGTGTCATCTAATGTCATATGTTATGATATGTTATGTGTAATACGTACGTCACCATAGATTTAGTCAGACACACTATGCAACTGGAATTAAAGATGTTCAACGTATTTCTAATTCTCTCTTACAAAGCAACTCTGGTCGTAGTTCTAATGCTTCTTCCAATTCATTGAGATCTAATAGTAATAGCTTATCTTCGGATAGTTGGTGTATTTGCTTTTTATTGAATACACAACCATTACAGTCTATGGACTCATCAGAAGATAAACTTGCTTCTCCTTTCTCTTCATCATCTGGTATCTATCATAGTATGAATGCTGGTTCCAACTATCCACATTTTGATATCTATCGTGCTAGTCTACGTGGTTCTTCTGTAAAGGAAGTACTATGTGTTGAGAGAGGACGTAATGATTGTTTTGAAGCTATGTTGATCTTACTCATTGTAATCTTCATTACTTATCAATATACAGATGAAGAATATAGTGATTCTAAAGGTAACTTCCATCGAAGTACACGTTATGGAAATAATACTGAATCAGCTTTCTCAGGTCCAGGTAGTAGTAGTAGTATGGTGTTAGACTATGCTGTAGCGAAGGACTTATTGAGAGAGATCATGGGTAATGAAGGATTGGATACTTTACTTTCTCCTTTAGAACCAACTGATCAACATATGGAGATGTTGTCTACTACTACTACGTTTGGACAAAGTGGGAAAGAATCTACTGGGAGTGCTAAAGGATTGTTTGCGCGGTAATAATAATAATGAACAATGAACAATGAGAACAAAGTTACAGTAGCTAGTTTACAATATGCAATAGTTGTAACTTGCTGTTAAACCATAACAAACAACATTTACTACCACTACTTGCTTTATATATATACACACACACATATATATATATATACAACTAGGCTACATCACCTTAGGTTATACTAGTACTTACCTCTTAACGAGCTAACCTCTTGTATAGAATGAAGTGGTTGTTAGCTGTCTGCTCGTTTAGGATCAGTTACTCTGACTAACTCTCTTAATCGTTGAATTTCCATATTTTGTAAACGAATCTTTTCTTCCATTAAAGCCATCTCAACTTGCATGTTATTAACTTCTGTTTCTTTTACTTCCATCTTTTCCCATAAAAATTGTAAAGTACCTTCTGTTTTAGACTTATCAATATAAACCATATCTGTAAAATATGGTAATTGTTGTTGTTGTTCTGTTAGTACAGGATTGGTTAGAAGAGGATGTATCCAACTATTAGGAGTTGTTGAATTATCAACTTGACTATTACCATTACCATAACCATTACTATTACTATTACTATTCACATTGAAAAATCGGATATCATTATCTACTAGCATGTTATCACCATTACCATCATCATTACCATTACCATCCATATCTCTCTCATCATCATCTACACTATTAGAATGATAAGAAGAAGAGAATGGTCTTTCTGGTATAGTAGAAATAGTCAATGTAGTAGGCTTTCTTGATTTTTGTTGACTTGTTGGTTTTGTTGATGAAGATGGACGTAATGGAGAATTAGGTAATGATAATGATGACATAGGATTACTACCTGAAGCAGCAGAGACAGAGACAGAGAGAGCAGAAGCAGAAGCAGATTGACTTTGTGCTAGAAGTAAATCAGTAATACTTAAATCACGTAATGGTGATGGTGGGACATTAAGAGGTTCTTCACGATCTTTTAACCAATTTGTTGGAACACGACTATTAATATCAGGTGTTGGAATACGACCATTTAACATTCGTTGAAATGTTGCACTTGTTAATGGACGTGACATGGATACCGACATTGATGAAGTTGAAGTTGAAGTTCTAGGTTGACCTTCAATTTGCATGAGAACATTATGAATATCATAACATGTTGTTTTCAATGCTTCTGTCTTTCTACCTAAAATATGGAAAGTTGGTAAATCTAATAGATATCTGAATAGTTCACGTATGGTAATATCATGATGTCTTCTTGATCCCATACCAACTGCTAATAGAGTTGATTCAATAGTATTTTCTAATTCTGTTAGTATAATATCAGGAATATGATTTGGCATACAACCACCACTTTTAGATGTCATTTCATTTGCATAATGTTGAAAGAAAGGTTGATAGATCATATTGGCATCATTATCATCATTATCATCATTAGTATCTTCTTCTTTGTGTTCACCTGTGGGACGATTGTCTAACTTGGAGGAGTTTGGCTGCTGTTGTTGTTGTTGCTGTGGTGTTGGTGGGATTGGCCTAGCAGCAGTGTTAGCAGTGTTAGTGTTAGTAGTAGCACTGTGTGTACAATCTCCAATTGCTATAATATAGACACCATGTTCTAAGAAATCTCGTGATCGTAACTCCATCACTAATCGTAATTCAAATAGAAACGAATTAATAGATGATGTCTTCTCTAACTGACCAATTGAGAATGTGTTGGAGTTAATAGCATAGCGAGATAAGACAATCCCCATTGCTTTACATTGAGTCATCTTGACTAAGATAGATTGATAGAACTCTCTTCTCTTCTTCTCATTATGGTTATTATTATCATTATAGTCATCATCTTCTAATAGACTAGTTGATAGTTTGAGTTGATAAGAGGATAAGAGAGAAGTCATTGTTTTGATGTGACTCTCATCTGACACTTCTTCCTCTATTGCTGACACTGGTTGTTGTTGTTGTCGTTTATTACCATTACTATTACTATTACCATTACTATTACCATTACTATTACCATGACTATGGTGTGAAGATGGCGATGACCCTTCTGTCACTGCTGTTATTGTTCTTGCTACTGCTACTGCTGGTGATGTTGTTGTTGATGTCATATTAGACGATTCTCCTTCTATATCTGCTGTAGGATGATGACGACGATGACGATAAGAAAGAAAGAAATCATTAACTGCTGGCATACCAGGATATCGTATTCCATCACTACCACTACTACCACTACCACTACCCACCATGTCATCATTGTCATCATTACTATTATTACTGCCATGGCCATGGTGATGAGGATGATGGAAGAGAGGATGAGATAGGCAATAAGATACTTCAGGTCGTTGTTCAGGATTCAAAAAAAAGATTTGTTCTAATAGATTCCTAACAATAGGATATTGAACAATACGATTCATTCTTTTCTTCTTTACAGGTTCAGGCCATTGGGATAAGATTTCTATTTGATCATTATCAATATCATGATAACTAGTAGTTAAGAATAATGGTTCACTGGTTATCATATGATAGATAATACTACCAATAGACCATAGATCCATACTAGACTTAGCCACTAAACCAGATGATGACGTTGACGTTGACGTTGTTGACGATGACTCGTCATAGTCTTTAAATGACTTCTTCTTTCGTTCTAATGTTAGTAGATAATGTGCTATTTCAGGACTAGCATAAGCTAATGTTCGTTGTTTCGAATCTATTCGAATTGTTTCTTGTCTTGTCATATCAGCTGAATGATCAAAATCACCTAAGACTAGACGTCCATTATAATAGAACACATGGCCCACTAGTAGTAACAGACACACAACAAGAAAGAGAGAGTTAGTTAGATGATAACTATACATACATAGTATACATACTAGACCAAACTATAACATTAGACTACAACATTACAGAGGGGTGGAGGCAGAAACCCGTAGTTTGTGACATAAAAGTCAAACTTATGCATAGTCAAAGTCAATATTTATCACTTTTGACTTTCCACCCGTGGTAATTGTTGTAGTTTGGTCATAGTAGTAATGATGAGAACAAGTAAATAGTGATGAAAGACTTACCATGTATATTACCATGTACTAGACCAACTTGATGTAGATATTGTATTGCTTCTAGTAGATGTCGACTATATTGAGTTATAACTCGTAAATCCTTGCCAGCAAAGTCATTATGTACTAACATGTCTTGTAGAGTACATGTAGCTCCTTGAGTTATGATAAGATAAGGATACATTTCATATCCTTTAGATTTAGATTCTTCACGATATTGAAAATCTTCATCACCATTGACTAATAGAACTAATGGTAGAATATATTGATTTTCTTCTTTATTATTGATATTATTTTCAATTTTCAATTTATTGAAATTTTCATTTTCAATAATTTGAGAATTTTGGATAAAATTTGGATAAAATTTCAATCGTTTCCGAGCATGTAATTCTCTTTGAAACGATTCTTGACATTGACTAAATTTCAAATAGACGATATCTTTACATTGATGATAATAATCAATAGCTTGTTTTACTATCGTCTTCTTAGTTAAATGAACATAATTATTACCATTAACACGTTGTAATTCAAATCTACCAAGATAATGTAAACGATGTATTAATACATTACGACAATATGGTGTAGCAATATCAATACATTTATTCATTAATCGATCACATGTCATAGTTAATTTATAAATGATATCTTGTGGATAATGATTTAATAAGATTTCAATTGATTGCCAATATCGATCTTCTGTATGACTTAATAGATGACTCCATAGATAATGATGAGATTGATCTAGAACTACTTCATAGCTAATAGGATGGTATGGCATAGTATATTGAGCAATTTCAGCAATAATGTCAGGTTGACAATTGAAATCTATAGCCATGTTTAATAATCGATATTGTCTACAACACTCTGGTAGTGATGATGATGATGACTCATGCTGACTGCTATTATTGTCATCACTAGGAGCAGGAGGAGCAGGAGGAGGAGGTTGGGTAGTAGTAGTGGTAGTAATGATAATATCATGTACAATAGAAGAATTCATTGTTAATAGTTTTCTCACTAAAGGTAACTCTGTATGCATTTCTAAAGCATAGTGTATAGGTAGTTTATTAAGATCATCTTTAACAAATGCTACCTGAGGGAAGGCATCAAAGATGACTAACAATGACTCTAGACATAGAGGACGAAGTATTGCAGCATGTAATGGTAATCGATTATAATTACTAGCATTAGGTATTTCAGCACTTTTAGGACAAGTTTGAACTAATAGAGTAATTAGAGGTAAATCACGATTACATGTGATAGCATGATGTAATGGTAGTAGTTTAGATGATACTTGACTAGCTAACATTAAACATGATGATGGGTTAGTATGGTTAGCTTGTATACAATGTTGATAAAGTATTAATGGACTATTATTTTCAATAAAATAATTAATAACAGTTAATCCATATCGATCTGTTATATTAATAGCTTGTGGATAACGATTTAAGAATAATAATAAAATATTAATATAATTATTAAATGATGAAAATGATGATAATTGATTTTTTGTTATTAAATCATTTCTTTCCATATCTTCTTTACTACGTAATGCTAATAGATGAATAGGTAATTGTTGATTATGATAATCTATTGTATTAATACCTATAGGATAACTATCTAATAGACATGTAACTAATGTAATAGGATAGAGACGTGAGGCAGCATAATGTAATGCTATACGACCTGTTGTTTCATCACGTTCTGATGCTGCTTGTGGATAGATTGTTAAGAGAGAAATGATACTTTCAACATCAATTTTCCTTCTTATAGCATGTCTTAATAGAAACATACCATAGACTGTCTTAACTTGTACAGCATGAGGATAACAATGAATCATTTCGTTGATAACATTATGATGATATCCTTGTTCAATTGCTATAGCTAAAGGATATTCTCCTGGTGTACCTTTACCACGATGACATGCTATTTCAGGATATTGTCTTAATAGAAATAAGATAATATCATCATTACATAACTTCTCTAATGCATGATGTAATGGCATAGAATATGTTTTATCTCTTATTAACAAATTCTCTCTATTAGCTATGACTAATACTTCAATAACATCATATTGACATTTATTAGCTAAAGCAACATGTATAGGTAACATTTCTAATTCACCTGTTGGTAAATCAATACTATCAGGATAACTTGTTAATAGACTTTTCACTGTTGAAACTGAAGCTTTTACTTTACATGCTATATGAATAGGTAGATAACCTTGATAGTATTGACGTACACCTGATGGATAAGCGGTAGCTAATCGATCTATCCATGGACCTGGTGCACGACTACTAGCTGCTATATGAATAGGTAATTCACCAGAGGGTAATTTACATTCGATAGCTAATGGTCGTGTTTTAAGAATCATTTCTAAGACTTCTAATGGAGGATGATATTTTGCAGCATAATAGAGAATATTATGACCTTCTCCATCTAATCGATCAAATGCTTTCATATCAAATCTTGTAACAGTTTGAAAAATAGCAAATGTTGATTGATATTGTATAACATAATGAATTAGATAGACTTGATTAAGATCAGGATAGACAGCTTGTTGTGGATCAATAGATAAGATAGTCTCTAAGATATAACTTGGTGCTTTTTCAACTAGTGCACGTTGTGATGGTGTAAGTTGATTTTTGTCAATTTGTGGTTGACTCACTTGGTCAGGATGCATTTGTAAGAGACGTTGTAAAGCTTTCCAATCCTTCTTACTGATCATTCGATCAATCATAGAGGAGGAGGAGGAAGAAGGAGAAGATGATGTAGTAGTGTTATTACCATTATTACTGAAAAAGCTTGATTTCCTTCGTGTTGCTGAATTAGCATTACTTGGTGAACTTAACGGAGATTGTGTAATATCACCAGCATAGACCTTAGCATTACGATTTCCCATCTCATATAATAGTATTATGGTATACAAACACACAGGTAATCTGTCTGGTCAGTCAATCGTCTCTATTCTGTCCGATAGACTGCATAGATAAACAGAGATGAAAACGACAGGTCCAGATGTTCAGATTCTGGATATTTGGCATCTCAAACAAGATTTTGTTCCCATTATTTGACAATCCCTGGAATCAAAAGTGGTTATTAGTAATGAGTGGTTATTAGTGAAGCATTATGATCAACTAATCACTTCTCTTCCTTGCTAGCATGAAGAATAAACAATTGGAATTGAATGTGGTAAGTTACAAGTATTATTCTATTTTTTTGTTTAGTTTTTGGTATTAATTCACTCACACTGCTGCTGTGACGTGGTCAATGAATTCACTTACAATTAGCAAGTCCTGCCACTTGGTCAGAGAAATCTTGTCACATCTCAGAAGATCAAAGGAGGTGAAGAAGAGCAAGGAGAAGAGAAGAAAGACTCTACTTCTCCTCTAGTAGATCTTAATCAACATCCACCACTTGATCCACCACGATCTGGAGTAAGTATGACTACCTACCCACTGCTCCTGTGGTATCACCCTTATCATCATCATCATCATCATCATCATCATCATCATCATCATCATCATCATCATCATCATCATCATCATCATCATCATCATCATCATCATCTCATACTCTCCTATGTTATGTTGTTGTTTCTAATAGAGAAAAGATAAACCACATCGTGTGATCAAGACAATAGATACTTCTTCTTCTTCAGTCAAGAAAGAAATGAAACTGAAACAAGTCAGTCTAATCCCTCCCAACACATCTTCTGCCACAGCTACTGATGAAGACTCTTCTTCAGTTCGAGTTGGTATCCACCATCAGACCAAACCTCTATCATCATCTACTCCTACCAAAGCGGATGCATTTGAGATGAGCTTTCTCTATCAACTACCTATTCGATCTGTCCAAGGAGAGGAAGTTCTCCCAGAGAAGGTCATACAACAATCATCACCATCCCAATCCAATGGTTGGCAAGTACGGAAGAGCAGTTATTGTACTCAACTTCTTGCTAAGCGTGATCAAATCGATTATTTGAATCATATCTATCGTGATGGAGGTATTTCTATTCGAAGTAGTTTCCCCACATCTTTCTATCGACCCAGTAGAGCAGGTACTAGCAATGGTAGATCTGTCCTTCATACACGCTCCAATCGTCAACCAGTTCCTCCACCTACCGCTGCTTCTCTCGTCGTCCCGAGTATTGCATATCAGAGTAGTGTATCCAACAGCGATAAAGTGGTCAAGGACTCCTCCGAGAAGGTCTCCAGCCCAAAAGACCTGGGTAATCCTCTACCAGAAGAGTTCAACGAGAATTATGATTACAGTAGCGAGTGGCAGAGAATAGAGGTTGAACGAAAGGACCCTATTCGTCGCTCAATACTGCTCTTGGAAGGTTTGAAAATTGAAGGGGACGGATCGTTCAATAATACTGTTGGTCGGTCATCCTCGAGTGACAAAACGGAGTCAGGTAAGAAGGAAATAGTCGCTATCCCTGGCTCACCAACTGTCAAGGAGGCAGTGGCAGATCTTACTGAGAAGTTACTGGTTATTAATCCCATCTCACCTGCTCCAAGTCCTTCCTCAGTGCGGAGAAAGAGAAGCATCGCAATGCCCTCGCTAAGCCCCTTGTTCGGCTCGTCCTTTATTCGTCCTGGTATTTATCTCGGCAGCGCCTCTGATGAGAGTGCGAACAGTTGTCGTCAAAACACTCCGGTACGAAATGCGATTGCCTTGGGGGAGTGTCTACAAGTTTTGGCAGTTGGCGCTGAGAAGGATAACAAAGCAGCCGTTGTTGGTATTGATGCTTCCTCCACTACTACGGATGGTTCGGTCGTCCTATCAGCGGAAAAGCCTGCGATGATAGTCATTCCGACGGTCAAACCGAAAGAGATCTTTAATGCAGGGTCTGAAGAAGAGACTACCACCACTCCGATGGCTGTTGATCAACGTGTTCTGTCCCTCCATTCTGACGAAGGACAGTGTGAAGTCTTTATGGGGCACTTGTTAGGCTGTGGAGCCTTCAGTAGAGTTTATAAAGGAAGATATATGACCAAGTCTTCTTCCACTCAATCTGATGCATCGAGTAATCAATGGAAGGATGTGGCGGTTAAAGTCCCACTTGCCAATAACGAGTGGACTCGAAACAACTTCATGCGCGAGCTCTTAGTGTTTCAACATCTTTCCTCACTGAAAGCCTCAATGCATGATAATGATCCAGGTGGTGATAGTAGTCTGTGCGAAGATGGTGACCATTACCTGCTTGAGCTGCTTGCCACTTTTCGCCAGGATAGCAATTCAAGTATGTGCTTGGTCTTTCCTCGTTACTCTGGTATCAATTTGAAGCAATGGCTTGATCGTAATAATTACCAATGTGGGGTAGATTTCCCATTTTTAATTGGCGTGTTACAGCAATTATTATTAGCAGTTGCTTTTTTACACGAAGAAGCTCAAGTGATCCATGCTGACATAAAACCTGACAATATCCTCTTAAAGCATTTAGTGGAGCCAAGGAAAGAGATGGATCAAGAGTTTGAGCTCGTCTTGATAGACTTTGGGAATTCAATCTTTTTCTATGAAGCAGATGCTGCTAATTCACTCAAAGACAAAGCCAGCCAAGGCGTTGTCCAATCGCCCAGCTATCGAGCCCCTGAAGTCATGGACCATACGTACTATGGTAGGTGATAATCTTCATCATCTTCTTTGTGTGCACTTTATTTGATATGGTGTGTGATGGTATGTGTGAGAGAACAGGAGCGAGCATGGATGTCTGGGGAGTTGGCTGTGTTCTAGCTGAGTTATTGCTAGGACGAGTTTTCTTTGCCGATTGTGATGATGTCGATCAGATAAAGAGGATTTTACGAGTAGAAGATGAAGTTGATGTGCAAGATAGCAGTCTTATTGAAACATGGCTATCAATTTTGAGCCAAAGTAATTGTATTTGCTTGGACTTGAACACGAATAAGGAAGAGGACACCGACTTAATTTTGAAGAAAAGAGAACAGTTAGCGTCTTTTTTAGGCCACACTCTTGCTGTGGACTATACCAGGAGAAGTTCTGCACAAAGTTTGTTAGCTCATGCCTTGTTACTAGGCAATGCGAGTGAAATGTGACAGCACTATCTGTGGGTTGTATGTTACATATGTGTTACATGTGCTATTCTTACTGCCTGTTGTTTGTTATATGCTATTGTGATGGTTGTGATTCAATTTTTATACTAGTAGTTATTTTTGGCTTTTGAGACTTTGTCTCTTTTCTTTCATGGTGTAACTAAGGTTTCTTTCAATTCAGATCATGTAACAAAGGTTATGGGTATTGTATGTCATGATTTATTTCAATTGATGGCTTGAGGGTTTCGATAGATCAGATTCGCACTAAGTTAACGCCCTTTCAATTAAGTTAACACTTGTTGGCCAGATTTCCAGATCTCTAGACCTGATTTTGAATTGAAATTGAAAGCATCGCCATCAAAACAATAGACTAATAGTCTACCAATCAAATCACTTATCACTTATCACCTTGACTATTGTCACTATTAATAATAATAATATACAACATGTCAAAAGAAGATCAACAAAAAGAAGTTCTATTAAAGAATTTATCTTATTATTGGGGTTATTCCACTTTTCGTTCTAATCAATATGAAGTCATTCATCATGTGATGGTGAAGAGACAAGATTGTTTTGTTATGATGGCAACAGGATCTGGTAAAAGTCTAATTTTTCAATTACCTGTTGTTACTTTATGTAATTTAGGATTAAAATGTTGTGCTATTGTAATTAGTCCATTAATTGCATTAATGGAAGATCAAGTCTCTAGTCTGATTGCTATGGGAATACCAGCTATTGCATTAGGTAGTCTAACTGATCATAAGATAGAAGAACGTGCTATGCAAGGTGACTATTGGCTTATCTATTGTACACCTGAAAAGGCTATGTTATGGAAACATGGATTTCAAACATTAGCACAAAAAGTACAAATTATCTGTCTTGCTATTGATGAAAGTCATTGTGTTTCAGAATGGGGAAATGATTTTAGACCTGAATATAGACAATTAAAAGAAATTCGATCATTTATTAGTTATCATATTCCTATTATTGCATTAACAGCTTCTGCTACATTAACAGTACAACAAGATATTATTAATACTTTAGAATTACATCAACCTTTTATTATACGTGCTAGTCTAAATAGATCTAATTTGAAATATAATGTACGTATTAAATCAACAACAAATGATCTTTTACGTGTTTTATTAGATTTTCGTCGTCAACAAGTACAAGAAGTTGGTATGACATTAGAACAAGGGAAAGGTAGATTACGTTATTTAACAACTTTAATCTATGTAAATTCTCGTAAAGCATGTGAAACCATTGCACAAGAGATTGTCTCATCTAATTATCTACAAGGAATACAAGTTGCTTATTATCATGCTGGATTAACGTTAGAAGATCGTACAGCCATATTAACTGCATTCTTGAGAGATGAAATTGAAGTAGTTGTAGCAACAACTGCCTTTGGCATGGGTAAGTAATATAGTGTGTTATGTTGATTATGCTTAGCAATACTGTGTAATGACGTTTATTGTTCATGTTTGTTTTCATGTATGATCTTATTACAGGTATCAATAAAGCAGATATTCGTCTTGTCATCCACTATGGTCTGACATTATCAGTAGAAGCTTATTACCAACAAACAGGTCGTGCAGGGAGAGATGGTGCTTCAGCTAATTGTGTCTTGTTATGGAATAGACAAGATATTGTCTCTTGTTATACCCTAGCATCATCTAGTAATAGTGGTAGTGGTAGTGGTAATGTTGATCTAAAGGATGCCAGGTTGTCAAGTGATAGTATTGGTAATAAGATTGATGGACCAAATATTCAAAAGCGTATCCAAGCGATGGTAGATTATGCACAAGGAGAAATGGGTTGTAGAAGAAGATACTTACTACGCTATTTCGAGGAGATGATGATCACAACAAAAGAGGATTCTAATGATGACATTACTATATTAGAATCTTGTTGTGATCTTTGTGATCAAAGATTACATCGCATGACTAACAACACTTCAACTATTGAACAGAAACTCTCTTCTAACTCGAATAGCTTAAATTCTGGTCTATTAGGTGATGACAAACTAACTGATTTAGATTTGAGCTATGAAGTCTATATGCTGTTAGCAACTATTCAAGACTGTGGTGGTCATTATGGTCTGGCAGTACCAATCTCAGTCTTATTGGGTAGACATGATAAAGGAGTCCAGAGAGTACCTCGTTATAGTGAACTAGATCATTTTGGTAAAGGAAGTCACCATCAGGTAGATTGGTGGAAAGCTCTAGCAATCCAGCTAACAGAGGTTGAGAAGCTGTTGGACTGTCTGTTGGTTCGACCAGTGAATAGTGGCTATTCTTACCAGAGATACACAGTGTCAATGAAGGGACTTGCTTATTTGAAAGGTGTGGATGGGCAGCAGCATGGTGGTGGTCGTTCAAGTCGACCTGAAGTGACGTTAGAGAGTCTATTTGGGTGTGACAATATGTCCACCAACCCTTTTCTCTCTCCTGCTATACAATCACTGCCACCAAGATCTCTATGGGATTGTGCTGAATCACCTTTCACAGCTTTTAGTTCTTCGATACCGACACCTAATAAGCAAGCTTTAACTGGAACAAGTCAACAAGGAAAGATGCATTTGAACCGTCAACGACTGATCTTTGATTCTTCTATTCATCATATTGAATTACAACTTCGTAGAGACTTTATTAAGATTCATTTAGCTGAAGAGAAAGTGAAGCAAGGGAGAGGTTTACAGAATGATGCTGCTGCTCAAAAGTCAAAAGAGCTCTATTACTCCAAACTTGATGCAGAAGTTCAATCTCTGAACCAGCAACAGCAACAACAACAGTCAACATCGAATGAGCAAGTGATTCATCGAAGATTTTTAGAAGATCAAATACGACGACTTCGTAACGAATTAGCCACAAAGAAGCATATGAATCCTTATCAAATCTTATCACCTCAGGAAATCCAATTGATTGTCATTCAACAACCAAATCAAGCGGAAGAGCTCATGACATTGTTACGTTGGATGCCATGGAAGAAGGATGTGGCAGATGAGATAATCAAGTTGCTGCAACAGCCGATGGATATGGCTAAAGAAGTGGAAGTTGATAAGGCAGTGCAGTCGACACTTTTGGCTCGTGGAGCTGCTGAAGTGAGTGCTTCCTCAAAAGGAAATAGTTTGGCTGAGACTATTGCAGCTATAAAGCCTCAACTGAAACTGTATAAGCCAACTTATGATCTTGAAAATGAGGTCAATCAGATGAAGCCACCAAGAAGCGAGGATGACGTAGTAGTCACCTCGCCCCCTCTTGATGGCACTAATGGTGACTCTCATGTAGTACCAAAGCAACAAGATCCTCCTTCACAGACACTTTCCTGTGCAAATGATCAACAATCTCTCTCAGAAGAAAAGACTTCCATTCTAGCCGCAGATTCTGTTGCGGTCGTGGTTGATCTTTCATCTTGCTTGACAGAGGTTACGGGACAATCTGATGGTCCGAATGAGTCATCGTCAAGTCCACCTTTAGCTGAAGCGAAGGCACCCGATTCATTAGATTCAAGAACATCCCTTGCTCCTGCTGTGCGAGCTACCAAGAAGAGACCTCTAATGGGTGGCTTGGGAGGTGAGTTGATGGGTTTTGACATGACTTATTGTATTAACTGTAAACTAACCCATTTGATTTGTTTGATAGGGTTGAAGTTGAAAACTAAAACAATTTAATCCCCCAAGTCCTTCGGTTCCACTCTTTCCTTAGGTGGGGTCCTACTTGTGGATTAATGTGGGCGAAGAAGTACGCCTGACCGATTAAATCCCAGTATTCAGCGAGGACTGCTACCCTCGCTGGAAATTTGGAGCTAGTCGCACTAGTTGGTGCCTTGATTGCCACCAGAACAGAGCTGCTGGCATGATAATATGATTGCCCTCAGTTGTCAGCTTCCTTGGCCCAATTTGCCACCAAGTTTGACTTGTGGTCTTTCTCACCTTGACCAAGAAATAGTGTAGCTAGTATTTGTAGATATTGTCTAATCGTGTTAACATTTTGTTGGTTGTTTATCAAAGCCCTAAACACAGACTCTTAAAACCTCCCACCACACGTCGAATGAATCATATTATCGATCCGTCATGATTTATTGAATTCGCGATAGACCGACGATATCCAAAACGACTCCGCTGAATATCATATCATATCATATCATGATGGGTTCATAATCCCCAAACAGTAAGTCAGATCTTCAAATTTCCAGAATTCGCCATTCTGGAGATGCCATGGTTTTGAAAGTTCGGATTTTCGTGGAAATATCTTGAACGGTTGCGATTATTCCGAGCAACTTCCTGCAAGGAACAGCCAAGAAGGGCAACCAACAGAGAGAGATCCATAATCAAATCAAAACCAATCCCCTTTCACAATGATCAGAGCCATCGTCCTTGCCTGTCTTGCCATCAGTGCTACTGCTGACTTCTCTAAGCCTCGTGAGTACTATGAGGAGTTGTTCTATGATCACATCCAGAATTTCAAGGTGAAGATCGAGAATGGCGCCGAGTTCATCAAGCGTGTTGCCATCTTTGCTGCCAATGTTGACTACATTGAGCGCCACAACTCTGATAACTCCCAGACCTATCAGCTTGGTATCAACCAGTTCACTCACTTGACCTTCGACGAGTTCTTGGATGCTGTGAACATTGGTGGCACTCGTCCTCCTCATCTGAGACGCCAAGGATCTGGCAAGGTCCACAAGGCTCCTTCCCAGACTTCTTCTCTTCCTTCCTCTGTGGATTGGGTCTCCAAGGGCGCTGTTACTCCTGTGAAGGACCAAGGAAACTGTGGTTCTTGCTGGTCTTTCTCCACCACTGGAGCTTTGGAGGGTGCTTACTTCTTGAAGTATGGCACTCTTCCTTCCCTCTCTGAGCAGAACTTGGTTTCTTGCGCTCCTTCTCCTAACGCTGGTTGCAACGGTGGATGGATGGATGATGCATTCGCCTTCGTTAAGTCCAACGGTGGTATTGCTTCTGAGGCCAACTATCCTTACACCTCCGGAACATCTGGAAAGTCTGGATCCTGTGAGACTAACCACGGAATTGTCGCCAATTCCGCTCCTTCTGGCTATGTTGACGTCGATCAAGATGTTAACGCTTTGTTGTCTGCTGTGGCTCAGCAGCCTGTCTCCATTGCCATCCAAGCCAACCAGCTTGCTTTCCAGTCTTACAAGTCTGGTGTCCTCACTGGAAGATGCGGAACTAACCTTGATCATGGTGTTCTTTTGGTTGGATATGGTACTGACAATGGTGTTGACTACTGGAAGGTGAAGAACTCTTGGGGCCCTACTTGGGGTGAAAGCGGATACATTCGCATTGAGCGCTCTGCCGATGACAAGTGCGGTGTCCTTGATGCTGCTAGCTATCCTACCTACTAAACAGCCATAGCGATAGCGATAGGTTTTTCATGGTTACAATGCGCTACGAAGGGCATTTCACTCGGTACTATTTACATTATGTGCTAGCTTCCAGTTATCACATTTTCTCTCACCTTAACATAGCATAGATTGTATTTTAAGGCAGAGTATGTACAATTCTCTTGTCTTCTTTTCTTCTAGTCAAATCAGAGTAAAGAAGAATAGGATGGATTCCCTCGAAACTTGTTTTTCTCAGGAGCAATGTCGATATACTGCTTTATGTTGTAAATTCTTCTTTAGGCTGTGATTTCCAGATCATTCCAAATCCTGAATCTGATACCTTCAACAAACCAATGGGTAAGCGATTCGACCGAACGAAGCTTTCATCAACCTCATCAAGTGTTGGTTCCCAGCTCTCTATGGCACTTCTGACCTTTGGTTTGGCTTTACTGGCGATAAGATCCTCCACGAATCTGGTGAAATGATAGCCGTCTCGAGTTCCTTCTACTGAACGATTAACTTGTAAAGACAGCTCAATGCCTTGCCGCAAGGATTCATCCATGGGCACACCATCCAGACGAACGTCTAATAGATGCGTCCCCTTCTGGACTACATTACGTAGACGCTCTACAGCAGAGACATCTGTCATTTCATTGGTTACGGGATTATAGGACAAATCAATGGACTTCACTCGTGGGTATTTCTTGATGATATCAATGAGATAATGTGCACCTTTGGCAGTGATCATATTGTTTCGCAAAATGATAGATTGCACTCGACTCATATGACCAATCAAACCACAAATAATACCTACTTCCATAATACGAACATCTTTATTAGAGAAATCAAATGTTGTTCTTGTTTCCTCATCAGATTTCAATAACGCGATATCCAACCCATTTAAGAAATGAATACCATTCATCGCTGTGTAAATACGATGTCCATCATCATAGGACATAGCAGAGTTTTCTCTTAAATCTAAGACTTCCAATTTACGATACAGCTTTGGAAAATGACCACATAGTGTAGTAATAGAAGAAGATGTTAGTTGATTCTGATTTAGATAGAGTTCCTTCAAATGTCTCAATTCTTTGAATCCTTCATTCACAATGATTTGCAAGTGATCATCTGTAACACCACTATTGACCATATCAATGACTTGTAACTCATTAATACGTTTGCATAACTCACAAATGACTTTCACTTCTTCAGTACTTAAAGCAAATCCTGTCTTGATTTTCAAAGAACATGTGCCTGCTACTTTGTCTTGAGAAAACTTGGCGAATCGATTTAGTCGATCCATTAGTTCAGCTCGTGACCAATCTTTAGGATCAATGGCTAATCCACGTGCTTTAGCTGCTGCCATCTTCTTCCTTTTCTCAGCATCAGGTACATCTCGCTTTCTTTCAAAGTCATCTTCTGAGAAGACTTTTGTAGGACTTGGACTACGACCACGAGAGTTTGGTCGCTGACTGGCACCTTTGGTGTCAGGACTAGGTGATCGGCTACTTGATCGTGATTTACTTTTAGTAGTAGTGCTACTAGCCTTACTAGGACTGACCTTGCTAGGACTGGCCTTGCTTCCGCTAGTGCCGCTGACACCACTGCTGGTACTGTCTGCGAAGCTGACATTAGTGTTCCCCTTCTTTGCCTCGCTACCTCCTCGAGACTTTAAGTTGGATCGAAGAGAAGACTCAAGTGACACATTGGATGACATCGTGGCAGAATGTTGTCAAATCCGAAATGGGGCAATCAATGCTGATGAGTTGAAACGTGCCATGTTTTTTCCAGATCGTTTATTATTGTAAAACAGCTTTTCCTTCACTGTGTTGTTTTGACGAAAACAGAGATGACCATGAAGAACAACTGCAAGGTTAATCCATGGTCAGAGTAGTTTGGTCACTATTTATTATTGTATTTTATTGGATTGTAGTACTGTACGGTAATGAAGATGTCTGTCAAAGTAACAATGATTTGAATGAGCTCCATCAATGCTGGAGTCGTCGATGGTCCACACCAATTGACTTGCTTCGCTGTGTCAACGCCACCAACACACGACGCTTCACCAATCTACAGCAGACATCGCATGATCAGCCTATTTGCTTGCTAACGCGTGTTACCACTGATATTACTGACTACGCGGCCTATAGCTATTTCGTCCAGAGCATCTTTGCTTCTTGTCGAGGATACGTCATGTTGCCTCTTCTACCTGATAGTGAAAGAAAGGATTATCAATACCATCGGAAGCTTGTTCCTATATTAGAGACCATGCTAAACAAAGAAGTTGACTGTAAATTCGTTGTTTGGTTTGATGCAGGCAGGTGTTTGATCAGCTTCCAGCCCCATGTTGTCTCCTTTCTCTAATGGATCGCTTTGAGTGTGTCCAGATCTCATCCCGCTGACTATGGCTTTTCATGTCGAGAATATTGTAGCTAGGCATCCTGAAACACATATCTGGATGTCAGCGGATGTCAGTACAGTTGCAAACACTGGTTGTATTATTCTCCGCAATTCGCTGTGGAGTGAGTCTTTCCTTTTGGATTGGCTAGCTTGTAAAGATGAGTTAGGTAGTCTGAATGAGCAATTGGGGTTGCAATGTACTATTAGGTTGCATGGCGGGGCTATTCCCGAACAACTGTCGATACTGGATGGAGCAGCTCTCAATTCTCTTGCCCCAGCCATGGGAAAGCAACTTCCACACCACCAGGTCAGTTTCTGTCCCCATTCGGCTCATAGATGCTTTATCTAATCCATTCACTGTCTTTCCGCATGTCAAAGATTTTACATCTGGCAGCTGAAGATGCTGCCTTGAGAGCAGCAGTCTTCAAGGAGGTCGCACAGACTTTGGCCGCGAATATTCACTCACTAGAGAGCTTGCCTTATCAGATGAGCATGAGCCGACAGCGACTACAACAGTTATCGATAACCATGTTAGATTGTCAATTTACTTAACATTTATATCTGTATTTTTAATATCTTTGCTCTCGTTTACCAGATACCAGGAAATCTTTGCAAGTACAGAAGGCGTTATTCGGCAATCGTTAGAACGCGACCTTCCCAAGGGGTTACTGGACGTTGAGATTGTTGCAAAGTACAGACTCGCTGCCAGCAAGTTAGTTCATTCCAAGCTGTATCATTTGCAAGACAATGCCCAATTTTCGGGCTCTGATATAAGCGAGGATGATCTCATAAACTTGATCATCACACAAGATCAAGCATATCAACTCATCCTAGAGATGTTGATGGAGACGCTGAGTATTGTGCTTCAGCTAGATAGCAAGGTAACTATCCATTTTCGCTGTGCTTGTTGCCCTGACCAATTAATGTACTTGTTATTATTTAGGCCGTGGAGACTTTGCTTTGGAAAGCGAATTCAGCACCAAAGCTGTATGGACAATTGAACTCAGTTTTTGGAGCGAACCCAAATAAATCCTTTGGAATTGAGATAGCTTTGACACAAAAAATTGCCGAGCTCTTGAAGATTGCCGCGGAGCTAGGTTATGAACTATTGATATCTTACGTAGACTACATCATATTATCTCAAATGCCGATGGATGCAGATGCTACTGTGGGAGTTCTTTTGAACGAGATTTCTGCCCTGTTGTCGTTGTTACAAGTTGTTGTTCATCCTCGCCAACGTGTTCTTGTCGATGATATGAGACGCGACTTTGATGATTACGTTTCTAACTATTTAAAAGGTATCTAATACAGAATATCTGCAGTCTCTAAAAATAAAAAACATGGACAGTGCTCGCTCAGTGGTAACATCCATCACTATCCACTTGTTTTTGAAAGCCAGGACCATATGAGTAGAATAATCCACTCATGTTTTCATTGATTGTGACTTTGAAGTCTTTGTCACAGTTTAGACATCTATACAATGTCACTTTGGAACCTTGCAGACAACCTTCTTTTTCTTCCTCAAGTACAAGATAGTCTTTGTGACGTCCCCAACATTGACAGTATGGACAGCGCATATCGTCTCTTGGCTCTTGTAGAGCCTCCGCATCTCTTTCTGCTTGTTGTTGGTCCAACAAGGCCTGATGAGCTAAATATGCGGGACTACTTTTACCCCCATGGTACGAACCTCCAATTTTACCAAAATCGTCTCTTTCTTCCTCAAGCAACAACTTCAAAGTTTTATTTATTTTTGTATTATTTGCACTTGATTCTTCCACTTCGTATTCCTTGGCTAAGATTGACTTTATAGTGGGTAGACCAACAAGAGATTCTTGTTTTGTCAGCAAATCAAGAATTTTGTCTTTGAGTGTTTTTGGTGCTTTCTTGGCCACTTTCTTTGAGTTTGAAGCACCTTCAGAGTTGGATACCAATTTGCGTTTGGACATTTTTGATTCAGTGAAAAAATATGATATAACTGTGAATGTGATGATGAAACCTTGAGTGCTTTGTTTTTGAGTGCTTTCCAGAGAGATTGCATGCTTCCCGCGCAATAAGACTGATGAGCATTACGGAGGCGCATTTTTTGAGTTTTCGAATATTCGTCGCCCAGAACCTTCTAGAAGGTACTCTCTGGTTCGTGGCTGGCAGGCACCGTCAACTGTTGGTGGACACAATCAATTGTGAATATCTATCACTTTGTCTTTTAGTGAAAAGAAAATGTCCACTGTTGAAGGAGCTTCTGTTGGTATTGATTTGGGTACCACCTACTCTTGTGTTGGTGTGTGGCAGAATGATCGTGTGGAGATTATTGCCAACGATCAGGGTAACCGTACCACCCCTTCTTATGTTGCTTTCAACGACACTGAGCGTCTCATTGGTGATGCCGCCAAGAACCAAGTTGCCATGAACGCTTCTAACACCGTCTTCGATGCCAAGCGTCTCATTGGTCGTCGCTTCAATGACACTGCCGTCCAGTCTGATATGAAGCACTGGCCTTTCAAGGTCATTGATGGTCCTGCTGGCAAGCCTCTCATCCAAGTCCAGTACAAGGGTGAGACCAAGCAGTTCGCTGCTGAGGAAATCTCTTCCATGGTCTTGATCAAGATGAAGGAGATTGCTGAGGCCTACCTTGGCCGTGAGGTGAAGAACGCTGTCATCACTGTCCCTGCCTACTTCAACGACTCTCAGCGCCAGGCTACCAAGGATGCTGGTGTCATTGCTGGCCTCAACGTGCTTCGTATCATCAACGAGCCCACTGCTGCTGCCATTGCCTACGGTCTTGACAAGAAAGGTGCTGAGAAGAACGTTCTCATCTTCGATCTTGGAGGTGGAACCTTCGATGTGTCCCTCCTCACTATCGAGGAAGGTATTTTCGAAGTGAAGGCCACTGCTGGTGATACTCACTTGGGTGGTGAGGATTTCGATAACCGCATGGTCGACCACTTCACTCAAGAGTTCAAGCGCAAGTTCAAGAAGGACATCTCTGACAACCAGCGTGCTCTTCGTCGTCTCCGCACTGCCTGCGAACGCGCGAAGAGAACCCTCTCCGCTTCTACCCAGGCTCATATTGAGATCGACTCCTTGTATGAGGGCATTGACTTCAACTCCGTTATTACTCGTGCCCGCTTCGAGGACTTGAACATGGACTACTTCCGCAAGTGCATGGAGCCTGTTGAGAAGGTTCTCAAGGACTCTAAGCTATCCAAGTCTCAGGTTCATGAGGTTGTCTTGGTCGGTGGTTCTACTCGTATCCCCAAGGTTCAGGAACTTCTTTCTGAGTTCTTCAACGGAAAGGAGTTGAACAAGTCCATCAACCCTGATGAAGCCGTTGCCTACGGTGCTACTGTCCAGGCTGCTATCCTCTCTGGCTCCGACAAGTCTGAGAAGCTTCAGGACCTCCTGCTTCTCGATGTCACTCCTCTTTCTTTGGGTATCGAGACTGCCGGTGGTGTGATGACCACCCTCATCAAGCGCAACACCACCGTGCCTGCTAAGAAGTCCCAGACCTTCTCCACCTACGCTGACAACCAGCCTGGTGTGCTCATTCAGGTCTTCGAAGGTGAGCGTGCCATGACCAAGGACAACAACTTGCTTGGCAAGTTCCAGCTTGAGGGTATTCCTCCTATGCCTCGCGGTGTTCCTCAAATCGATGTCACTTTCGATATCGATGCTAACGGTATCTTGAACGTTTCTGCCATGGAGAAGTCCACCGGCAAGGAGCAGAAGATTACTATCAAGAACGACAAGGGTCGCATGTCTGCCGATGAGATCGAGCGTCTTGTCCAAGAGGCTGAGAGATACAAGGCTGAGGATGAGGCTAACCGTGCTCGCATTGAGTCTAAGAACGGTCTTGAGAACTACGTCTTCCAGATCAAGAGCAGCATCAACGATGAGAAGCTTGCTGATAAGATCCCTGAGGCTGAGAAGAAGAAGGTTTTGGATGCTATTAACGAGACTACCCGATGGCTCGACAGCAACCAGCATGCTGAGAAGGAGGAGTATGAGGAGAAGCAGAAGCACTTGGAGTCTATTGTTCTTCCTGTTTTGCAGAATCTTTCTGGTGGTGCTGCCCCTGGTGGCTTCCCTGGAGCCGCTCCTGGCGGTTTCCCTGGTGGAGCTACTTCCTCTGGTCCTGCTGAGGCTGCCGATGAGGGACCTAAGATCGAGGAGATCGATTAAATTCTTATCCCTACTCTCTCTTCGTGTAGTCAATAGTTGTGATTTTTTATGGTAGTTGTCAAAAAGATGGCCATGCCCAACTACTACTGTTGAAGTAGGCATCCCCCTGTCAAAATAATTTACTTTAACAAGTTGAAAATAATAATTGAAATTTTGACCATACTTTTCTTTTTTTTTATTGTCCGCTTAGATTGTACTTTCTGACATCGCCTGAACCAAAAGCGGTTAATGCTCTCTTGCCCTGCAAGGGAACCCGGGTCAACCAGGACATAAGGTTTACTCTTTTTGAGGGGGCCAGGAACGCCACATCATACCAGACGCTAACATTCCATTCGGTGTGCAATTTGCATGTTGGTGATGTCACTGAGAAAGAAGATATGCAGTTGCAACGGAACTGTGTGGCTGTGTCGGAACTATTAACTACTCTCTCTCTCTACTGTTGTCGAACTGTGCTTGAGGTCTGCGCGAAGCCAAGCAAGCCTTCCACCTTGATTAGTCCTAAGATCTCCTCTCCTCTAACGTTGAGATACCGTCTCTCTTCGTTTTTTTTTTATCTATGAGATATGCTCAATCATAGTGGAAGAGAGCGATTTTAGGAAATGATAGTACCAGTAACTTGGTGGTTCAATCAGAAATGTTATTCTGTTTGTTCCCGTTATGAACCATTTCGAACTGTTGTAAAAGTTCTTGACTCCTATATATATAAATATGCCTTTCTCTCAGGCTTTCTGATCATTTCAATATATTCAATTCTATGCTTCATGCCACTGTTGACTCCACACAGTGCTATTGACCGATTTGGCTTCGACCTTGAACCATGGAGAAACTTTCAATATGCAGTTAGTGATGAGTCCTATTCGAAATGGCTTTTGGTTAGCATCTTTGTAGCTATTCCATTAGGCCTGGAGTTAGTACTGGATTATCCTAAAATCTTTGAAAGTTATGAAGAACGAGAAAATTGGCTTGCCACACTCTTGCTCATCTTAACTTTTGTTGTCCCGAATTCCATCCTGTACTGTCTTATTTATTATTGCCCTGCAGTTCTGATTAAAAATGAAGTCCTTCTGACCAGATTTGCTTTTGTACGTATTCAACAACAATTCTACACATTCGCCATGCTCGCCATGATGTTTGGGCGGCGGATTGAATATGCACGGAATACGAAATATACATTTCTTAACTTCTCTGTTGAGAAGAGGACCGTGACGGTTCTTAGCTTGTTCATGTTTGGGAAAGCTTTTGACCTGCTTGGAGATGCCTTTAATAAATCCCTCTCTCGTGTTGGTTATGTGGTCAATACGTTAGCAGTGGTCGCTCTGTTGCTGCTGTTGATTCGAATGCTCTATATGCAAGTATATCAATACGTAAAGCGAGGAAAGTTTCCAACACATTATCATCTATCGGACTGTATGCTATGCTCAACGAACATCCTATTCGTGGTCTTTAGCTTTATTGTTCAGGCATACGCCACTGCTAACCCACCTCACCATGAGGAACAAGCTAAAGCTATTGTCAAATGTGAGATATTTCTTCAAATTGGACTTGCCTGCTTTATTCAAATCATATCTGGAAGGAAGAATAAGTTATTGGCGGAGATCAAACACGAGAAGTTAGAGACGAGACTGAATCTCATTCGTTATGTATCTCATGAAATGAGGACTCCTTTAAACACCGCCTTCATGGGTTTGACGCTAGTCACTAATGATCTGAAGGTTTGGAGAAGGAAGGTTCGCTCAGAAGAACATCGCGAGCAAGATCTACAAGCCATGAGGGAGATTATGGCGTCAATGTCGGATGCAGCTTCTCCTCGCAGCGTTAATGGTGGCAGAGATCAACCACCATCTCCATTACATAGATCTTTGCTTGTACGCTCGTTTAAGACATCAGCTGTTGGATTGTCAAATGATGTTCAGCATACTGAACCAACATCCACAGATCCAGTGGTTTCGTTAGCGCGAACTGAAAGCCCGTATAGAAGCATTGACTTGAATCAACCTTGGGATAAACCTATGCATGATGATAGCAAGTCTGATGCAGATGATAGGAAAAAAGGAAGTGAAACCAATATTTCGGGCATGCTTACTCCTTCTACTCAAATTGACAGTCGTGCAATAAGTGAAGCTTTGGATACATTGACTCAAGTCAATGATTCTTGTCAAGTTGCCCTATCCACACTGGATGACTTGTTGACCTTCGATAAGATTGATGAGCAAAAGCTGGTGGTGGAAATGCAGGATATCAGTCCTTGGTCGTTCGTTTGTGCCGCAGCCAAACCTTTCTCTATCAATGCAAAGCAAACCCACGTTCATTTCGCGGTGAAGCTGCATGATCGAGAATCAGGTTGGGCGAGGCGGCATATGATTCGTGGGGATCCATTCAAGCTGAGCCAAGTCCTGCGGAATTTGATCTCCAATGCCTTGAAGTTCACTCCTGCAGAGGGCAATGTGGAAGTGAGAGTACAAAGAGATCCTGATTTCAACAATAAAGACATAGTTCGCATCAGTGTGACGGATACGGGGGCAGGCATTTCTCCTCAGAACCAGAAGAAGCTGTTTGGTCAGTACGTGCAGTTCAATGCCGGTGCTCTGCAGCAAGGCAAAGGGTCAGGACTAGGTTTATGGATCAGCAAAAGTAAGTGTGCATGTTTTAGGTGTTTCTTATTGATTAGAGATGTTATTCTGATGGGCTTGCTTTTGTTTGGGTTGTTCGAATGTGTATATTCAGGCATAGTGGAGATGCATGAAGGCCAGATCGGTGTGATTTCTGAAGGAGAAGGCTGTGGCAGTATGTTCTATGTTGATTTGCCTTTGTTCAGGCGGTCGATTGTTACTTCTACTGGCGATCCCGCTTCTCATTCTTCTCGAGGAAGGTCTTTCGGAAGTTCTGCGAGCATCCGTAATTTGTACGAAAGACCTCCATCTGATGAAGCTGGTGTAGTTTCTGCGTCCTCTGCTGCTGTTTCTGCCGCAGCTCCAGCTTCATGGGACAGTGAGCTCAATCCGACTATACCTGCGATGTCACTCTCTGTTCGTAAGGCTGCGGACAACATCATTCTCGACACTGACCAGTCAGTTCCTAGTAATCGTGTCATCAAACAAAAGAAGATGCGGAAGAGCTTTCTTAATTCCTCATGGGAGTGGCGAATAGGAAAGTCGCAGCTTGAGCCCGAATTCCCGGTTGACAATATTAACAATGAGGCGCATGCTCATTCAACAGTGTGGGATAGGGTTTGGACACTTCTTGGTTATCGATACTGGTGGGGTGCACCCGCTGATCATTGTAGAATGGTACAGGATGATGCCAATTCCTTGGTGTCTGATCTTAACACTGTACCTGGAGTTGGTGGCGATGATGGTTCATCCAATAACTCTCTTTCCAAGACGAAGCGTGCGGAAAGTAGGATCTTCCTCGACTATCCTGTGCGTCTCTGGATCAACAAGCGTTGTAACAATGCCAATCTAGGTGCTGCAAACTCTCAGAGTTCTCTTCTTCCTGATCAGATCATTGAAGGATATGAAAGACAACTCGTTGTTGATGATCAGGATAATGCCGTCGTGAAAACAGAAAGTGACGAGATGAGGCTTCGGAATGAATACTATGATCCTACCGAGCACGCTGTGTTTGATTACTCTGATAGCTACCTCAGCATGATTCCAGAGGAATTAGACTATTCTATGAAAGTTGTGAATATGGATGATCAAGATTCTTTGGTGAGATTAAATTCTCCCTCGCTGGAAGAAGTACCATTTGAGACAAAACCCAATCCTCGTGTATTGCGCAAGAATTCGTCTACCTTCTCATTGCTGAAAGGGCGAACATCAAATGCCCACACAATTCGTCAAGATAGTAGTGGGCGTGTGCAACCAAGTGCTCTTCGGCCGGATAGCCAAACCAGTTCAGAAAGCGATTTCCGCGTCTTCTCGTCTATTTCTCCCTCAAAGCTTCTCAACCCTCCACTAAGACCGATGAGTGGGACACTAGATGATTATGGACTTCAGGTGGCCCCATCACAGTCTGTTTCATCGGTTGAAGAAATAGAGAGAGGAGAACATGTTAACTCGACTGCTGCTGTACCTTTGCGATTACGACATGACTCTTGTGATAGCCTTCAATCGGATGACAGCAATGTGGCAGTCCGATATAACTCACCGAAGTATTCAACACAGCAGATCCAAAGCAGCAATAATGCTTCGAATCATAAGATCAATAGTCCGCCAAATTTGACTATCAACACCAATTCATCGTTCAGTTCTCTCCCTGCACAGCTTCAAACTCCGCTTTCCAGACAATTCACCGCGCCACTCTTGCCAGCACAAAGCGATAGAACTATACGATTGCATGAACATCCGGCATTAAACAGAGAGGCATTTAACCGTCATGATAGCGAGGTTAGGAATAGATGGCAACAAGGTCTGAAGATCTTGTTGGTGGATGATGTCTTATCCAATCGCAAGCTCTGCTCTAAACTGTTGACCTCTCACGGTCATGTTGTACTGGATGCTCATGATGGCCAGCATGGCTTGGAGGTTTGGCAGGAGCATCAAAGATTGTATGGGAGTATGAGTGGCAGCAGTGATAATAATGCGAATTGTGGTGATGCTGCGTCTATCAATACTCCTCCATATCATCTGCCTTCATCTAATATTGCAACACAACCTCGAGAACAAGAGCAAGTGCAGGTTCAGCGATCTGGTCGACATGGACAATTCACGACCTCTTCCTTCAACAGCAATGGCAATGGCAGTGCCGCTTTGACGGATCGTCCCTTCGACTTGATATTATTGGATGATAACATGCCTCGTCTATCAGGCTTTCAGACTGCACAAGCCCTGCGCAAGCTGGGCTATAAAGGGTTGATAATTGGAGTGACAGGAGATGTCCACGAGGAAGCAGTGCAGCGCTTTCTCTCTCATGGTGCAGACCATGTTTTATCCAAGCCATTGGATATCGAAAAGCTTCGCACCAACGTATTGCGGCTTTCTTAGAACCGTTTATTTAGCATATTAAGTGGTAATCGTCCATACTATTGTTGTATCTTCCGTGAGTGTGATATGTTTTCTTTCTTTTTCTTAATGCATGATTGTTGCATACCTTGTATATATTTTGAATAAACTGGTTATCAAGGGTCGAACGAGCGATATGGTATGTGTTTGCTTTAAATACGACCAAGAGTGTCATTGCAACTTAATTTAGGTAGGAATTTTAACCTTGTTGATCAATTAATCAATCAATGAATAGTTTCGCTTTGGAGGATAATTCCTTCCAGTGCCCAGAATTGAATATTCACTTTGTATAATGTACATTACATCGTGCCATAATAATTATGAGGTGGTAGCATATATGCTACTCTGTTATGCAGCCGCTAATGAATGTATGATATATAGTTTGATGAAATGAATATGGTGATACGTGTTGACGTGTAATAGTACGAGTTTGTTGCGATACGAGAACTTTTGGGAGTGATTAGTTGTTAGGCGGTGGTTGCTTGCTTAGCCTTTCTCTTGTAATTATTTTATTTTCTGATCGGACTATGCTATTACTTGTTTGAATACTTTTCTATTAGTCTAGCTCAACTACTACTTGTACATTTCCATCAAATCTATTCTTATTGTTGGCCAGAAAAGAAGAATTGACCAACATAGCTGTGCAAAGGCAAAACACTAATGAATACAAGACACAACTTCTCTAATGCACTTCTAGAGGAGGCCAAAACACCCTTCCAAGACAAAACTCACGTCTGGGGGAACAAACACACAGTGGGGGTTTTGGTCCTCACTGCTGGACTTGGTCGGATTGTGGATTTCCTACGAGTTTAACTCACCGAAGTCACCAAATTTGGAATTATCTGACTTGCGATCTGCTGAATATCTCTTTGTGCGACCTCTTTGGAATTAATTAGATGTTGCCCATTTTTGATGATTTGAAGTGAGTCTACCAAATCCGGAAATGAATGCAGTTCTGTTATTGCGCGGGAGTTATACTACTATTAACTTAACAAGAACTGGCTGGATTGGAAACTGACTGGTTTGGTTGCAGAAGAAGGATTTGATTTGGTGAACCTTTGTTCTTGTCATTTCTATTGGAATGAGTCATTCTTTTATTCTCTTCACCATTCTTTCTTTATTCTTCTATTTATTCTGTTTCACTACCACTACACTAGCCTTCAATCTCCCTCAGAGAAGATGTTATGGTATTGACGGAACTGCTTTGTTGGCAAGACGCAAACCTGTCCGATCCACAGCAGGCAAAGAAATTGCTGCACGAAGGAATAAGCAAACCTCTTTCATTGAAGATGAGATTCTAGCAGATATTGAGAGTCTTCGTAACAATAATAACAACCAATCACCTCTCTCTCTGTCCAGCAGCAGCACAATTGAAGACAACAACAACAACAACGACAAGACTACTGCTGCTACTGCCTGGTTGACACCTTTGAAGAATGCTTTGTCACTTATCTTAGTCGTTGATTTCTTTGTTATCATTGGCTTTCTGATCTGGTTTCTAGTAGGGATAGGTCTACAAAGTAGCTATCCGGTGGTGTTGCAAGTCTTCCAGAGTATCTTCCAATCTGTTGTAGTGCCTGCTTTGACGGTGTTAATGGCAGGATCGATCATCTCAGGTCTTATGTCAAAGAAAGATGATGAAGATGATGACTCCTCCAAAAAGAGTCGCAGACAGTAGACTAGTGACAATAGAGATGTAAGGTGTAAATACGATGAGGGTGAGGATGAAGATTTTGAATCAAAACATACAAAGTAGATTGATTGACTTCTTCCTCCTACAACAATAAAACGAATACAATAGAGAGTACAGGGAAAAATAGAACAACAACTACTTGGCCTTTCTTATCCTTTGAGGACTTGAATGGTAAGTCTTGATTGAGTTGGTAATCAATACAACTATCCACCAACTAGACATTACTAAGAATAAGATATCTTTTATTTTAGCTAAGATGTATGGTCACAGCTTTCCATGCGAAAAACACCTCCTTTCCACATTGCACTAAAGGTCCAAACGTTAGGAATCTGGGAATCTGGAGCCTTCTTGTTTGCTCGCTTCAACACCCTGCTGTCTTCTCTCTGCGCCCTGTCTGCAACATGAATCCAAGAAGTCTGTCCAGACTACATTAAAGCTTGTCTATTACTATTACTATTACTATTGTCCAGATTCTAAAGTCATGTCTTTCGTTAAACAGTACTGTGACCCAGTAAAGAACAAAAATCTCTGGGATAGCTCTCGAGGGGTTTGTGATATTGTTAGTGCCGATGGCTATTATCTATATGGTACTGGATATCGCTTTGGTAGCTCCTATATCAAAACTTGTGCTCATGTTCTCGATAGTTTTGATAAAGCGAATTCAGCTAACTTCTTATTTCCCTCTGATAATCCACAAAGTAATGATAGTATTGTTATCTCAAAAGACGATGACGAGAGAACCAGAAGATTTTATGCACAATCTCGACCAGAAAATGGATGTAACTATGGTATGATTGATTCTGTTATGGTGGATATTCAAGAGTATCCAAATCCTAATGATATTCTGAACAGTTTTCGTGGAGATTATATGAAACATTTAGAAGAATTGTTAAGAGAAGTTTGTAATTCAGATCAAAGGAATTATCAGAATTATAGTCAATATTTTCAATATTTCATGAAGGAAGCGAATCAAATCAACTCCATTACCATCGGCAACATTCCACAATTAGTGAGTGATCTAGAACGTAATCATCCTCCAGATAAATGTACTAGAATCGAGATATTCAAAGACATTATGAAGTGCCGAGTTGACGGATATAGCCGTTTGCATACGTATTCCCCTACGATGAAGCCAATCCCTAAGCAATTACCTGGAATAGATTTGATTCAGTTCCAGTCTCTCACCATAGATCCATCTGGAGATTGTATTGTCTTACTAAGCGAAGGTACGTTCGTGAATTGCTTGTATGAACAAGTTACCAATGAATTGTTACGAAATGTATATGCTATTGTGCAAAATGAACCAACTCAACAATTGCTCAGATATCTTCATGATAAAGGATTGCTATTTTCATTGAAACCTTCTCTCAACGATCAACATGATAATACCACTCCATTCACATTCTTGCCTGGTTGCAGTGGATCACCTGTTGTAATACCTACTGAGAAGGTGTCTTTGATTGGTACCTTGTTTTGGTCTGATGACCGTTGTACTCCGTTGTTTGTTCGCTATGATAAGAGCTTGCATGATCATTTTCACAATGCAGTCCTTGAAACATTTGTGCCGATTAGCTTCTCAGGCAATAATAGTCTGATTTATTCTATTGGCATCAATGAATCAAGAACAAATGGTTATCACATGATGGTGGAAAGTATTCAATCCCAAGTGAGGGGATTGATTCGATATGATGATGACAATGATGCTCTGATGGCTTTAATGTGCAGTCATCCTATTTTTGAAGGTTATTCACCTCTGTTTCCAGTTGATCCAGACCATTTGGTATCTAGTGGTAGCTGTTTTTACATGTACCGCTGGAAGAATGAAGACCAAGTTGCTGCAATTTTGCGCTTTCGCAGATGTCGTAATGCATCTGATAAAAATAACCTCCATGAAATAGCCTCTAAGCTTGCTGAGGTTCATAGAGGCATAGATGGTGTGGAGAATTGCTTTAGAGATACTTCATATTGGTTAGGACGCTTGCAGAAATTGGTGAAGCATAGGCTTGTCAGCGTGCATTTTCATTTTCGTTATCCTTTTTTCATGAGAGTTCGAGCCGATACTGGCGTAAAGCAACCTACATTTAATAACGCCAATTTTACGTCTGAAATGCAAGGCTTCCGTGGCATGAAGGCAATCAATTCATGGAGCCTTCGCCACAATTACTTGCCGGAGGGAAATGGCGGAACATCTACCGGCAGACGACCATTGCGAAAGCATGGCGACGAAGAAGAACGCAGCAATCTTCAGATCTATGAATGTGATGCCGAAAAATATTGGGGATATTATGGCCAATCAATGGCAACAGGTATTCTTATTCTAGCCAAAGACTCTATCTTGAGTACTTGTCTGAAATGTATGCTCGATAAATTTGATACTTTGTGTGATAACTCTGTTGGCGATAAATTTCGGAAGATTAAAGATATTCCTATCTACTAACACGCAGAGAACTCCAATTTATTCTCACCCTTACCATGTTTGCGGTTTTGTTGAAGTCCCTAAATGGGCCATAAAAGGATCAGATAGGATTGTGGGCCAATTTGTGGAGGATATCTGATAATTGGCTGCGCAAAATGGCCAAAAAATGAACAAAAGGAAATAAAAAATTAAAGTAAAACTAACATATATAAATAAATATAAGAAATACGATATTATCTTAAAATTATTAGCCATATATTACCTATCCTCGATCTTAACAAAATAAGATAAGATAGATTTAATTACTCTTTGGAATAGTTTGCCATATCACCATATACCACTATGAACATAACATACATATTTCATTTACTTTCGCTATTGCTGGCTGCTATTAGTACCCCAAATAACTGTATAGTCTATAGATCCGCCAACTCCAGGACTATTTCCAGATGATCTTCACCAGATGTGATGAATCACCACCCTTACCAAAGCTGATGTGGGATATTGTTCCAACAATAGCTAAGTACAACTCCCACGCGTTGGTTTACTACAAGAGGAACAACTTCCCGCTTCTATCATAACTAGCTGGACTTGAAATTTTTACCTGCCCATGCAACCACATGTTAACTCATTACCCCAAATATATGAACTTTACCAGGAATCTGGAGCCTATCTTGCCACCTACAACATCTCGCACCTTTGACTATTGACTATTGACATCAATTGAAGAAGTCTGTCTGCATTGAAGCTTGCACATTACTATTGTGCAAACGTGTCTTTCATTAAACAGCGCTGTGACCCAGAAAAGAACAAAAATCTCAGGGATAGCTCTCGAGGGGTTTGTGATATTGTTAGTGCCGATGGCTATTATCTATATGGTACTGGATATCACTTTGGTAGCTCCTATATCAAAACTTGTGCTCATGTTCTCGATAGCTTTGATAAAGCGAATTCAGCTAACTTCTTATTTCCTTCTGATATTATTATCTCAAGAGACAACAATTTGAACAATAATGACACGAAAATGAAAACCAGAAGATTTTATACTGCTTTGTTGGCAAGACGCAAACCTGTGCGATCCACAACAGGCAAAGAAATTGCTACACGAAGGAATAAGCAAACCTCTTTCATTGAAGATGAGATTCTAGCAGATATTGAGAGTCTTCGTAACAATAATAACAACCAATCACCTCTCTCTCTGTCCAGCAGCAGCACAATTGAAGACAACAACAACAACAACGACAAGACTACTGCTGCTACTGCCTGGTTGACACCTTTGAAGAATGCTTTGTCACTTATCTTAGTCGTTGATTTCTTTGTTATCATTGGCTTTCTGATCTGGTTTCTAGTAGGGATAGGTCTACAAAGTAGCTATCCGGTGGTGTTGCAAGTCTTCCAGAGTATCTTCCAATCTGTTGTAGTGCCTGCTTTGACGGTGTTAATGGCAGGATCGATCATCTCAGGTCTTATGTCAAAGAAAGATGATGAAGATGATGACTCCTCCAAAAAGAGTCGCAGACAGTAGACTAGTGACAATAGAGATGTAAGGTGTAAATACGATGAGGGTGAGGATGAAGATTTTGAATCAAAACATACAAAGTAGATTGATTGACTTCTTCCTCCTACAACAATAAAACGAATACAATAGAGAGTACAGGGAAAATAGAACAACAACTACTTGGCCTTTCTTATCCTTTGAGGACTTGAATGGTAAGTCGTAATTGAGGTAATTTGCAATCTGGTCGTGGTCCACGATTGGCTCCAAATGCCCCAGCAGCAAGAGAATCAAGATAGCCTACTCCACCTTTGGTATTCAATGCATTTCGTTTCGGTGATTGTTGCAAAGACTGCAAATCAACACCTGGATTCTCTCCTCGTTCGTATTTCTTGGCTGTGGATTTGTACGCATTAGATGGTTGAACAATATACCAAGCAGTATGAGCACATAATGTACGCGCTGCTTCGCAATCCAAAAGTGGATCATCTGTCTCTATCCCATCTCCTCCTCCATGGGTAGCAAAAGAATGTCCTTTGAAAGATAGCTTCTGGGACATTTCAGAGAAACTTGCAGTTGGTGGATCAGAAAGAGATGGAGACAAGACGACCTCAGAGGTCTGAGAAGAGCGAATGATATCACCCAAGTTAATGACAACTGTGCCAATTAGTTGTTGTCGGAAGACCTTCAATGGACGAATTTGGAAACCATACAGCTCAATACGTAACTCTTTCAACTGATTCATCTAAATCACAACAATAGCAATTAGGACATTGTCATCATTTATTCATCATTCTGATCATTCATAATATTCATACCTGCATATTATCCCATTTCACGATATCATTCCATGACATTAGAGTATTTGAGTTTGCTTGAAGTGGTAATTCATACACTTCCTTGTTAACTATGACTTTCTACTCATCAATCAGCAGCATTGAGATCGAACAGGAGTTTGTTAGTTGTTGAGTGCTATTATGTAAATACAAGTAACCAGAGAATGCTGTCTTACCAAGAAGATGCTGCGGTACTTGACCACTTGAACACATGCCAAACCACTAATCCGTAGAGAACAACGCGGTCCAAATGCTTCGCTATCACTCTCTCGAGGGATGCAATTAGGATCCACTGCATCGCTATTCCAACAGTCTTCACTGTCCATGTTGTTCAGAAGAGGAGAAAAGTGTGTGAAGGCATTGTCTGTGGAGAAGAAGGTCTCTAATGAGTTGTAATAACTATCCGAATCAGTCACAGCTAGAGTAAGCAATCGTTCTGGAGGCTAACAGGAAACACAGTAACGCATTAGTTAAATTGATCGCATAGACTAAATGTCATGTCATGTCATAATCTCACCTGAATACCAAAGCTACCAACCAGAAAGCGATTCAACGATGCTGTTCCTACCCAATCATTCGTTAAAGCAGACATAATGAAGAATGATAACTTCTTGATTAATAAGATACAACCCCTTTCAAAACGACGAGAGATATCTGATAGATCATCTCCATTATCTTCTTCTTGTCCTTCTTGTCGTCGTGTTGATTTCTTTTCTGATGGATTTTTACTATCTGACCAAAGTTGACCTTCTCTTTTACTTGATCTTCTCTTGGAAGATGATGGTGATTTATTATTGTTATTGTTGTTGTCATCGTCATCATTATCATCACCTTCCTCACGTGAAGGAGAAGAAAAAATACGATGACGAGTTTCCGTAAATAAAGTTTTAAGTTGGCGCATATCCTTTTCCCAGATTTCCATCATTAACAAGTCATGTTCATGAACTGCTTGAACAGTCTCACTACCAACATTTTTGATATTAGCATGAGAGGAAGTACTTTTACGACCAAAAGAAAAGCTCAATCGTCTACTTGATCTGTCCTCTTTCGTTGAAGAAGAAGACAAACTACTACGATGACTTTTCGAATTCATTCCACCTGTTACAACACGTGCTCGATAATCATGATAATCTCGTAAGAAGAGTAGATAACGTATAATAATTTTAAGAAGACAAAGATATACTAAAGCACATAGTTCTTCCATCATAATATGATGACTTGCAAAGACTAAGAAATCTAAGAAAGTTGCTTTAATTAATTCTAATGGACTATGTTGTTGACTATTATCCAATGTCACACTTCCTGTTGTAATGTCATGATAATATCGGAAAATATGACCATAGTCATCAAAACCATTTAAAAAATAATATCGTAATTCTGTAAAGAAAAAGAGTTGATTGGAAAGTTCATTGAGAGCTTTGTATGTCACTGTATTGACAACTTTTCTTGACAAATTGAAAGAAAGATTGCCTTTATTACTATTACCTGTTGTGGCATTAGTACGTAGAGGATGATTCCCTCCACTATCTGATAGACGAGAACTACCACCAGCAGAGGAACAACTTGATCGTCTGGTCACACCACCACCAATACTACCTGTAAAGGATCTTCTTCCTAGATAGGCTACATTACGTTTATGAATATATCCTTTTCCACCATAATGATTATTACTACTACCAAAGCGAAATAAGGCAGCATTATGACTGTTGGCTGTATTTTGATAAATTGTTTGAAAATCTGCTACAAATAAGTCAATGGTCTGAGGAATATGTGTTGTATTGATACGATAACAATCATTTACAACAGAGAATAAGAAGGAAATGACTTCATCATGTAGACTATCATTAGCTGTCTTCTCATTTTGATTTAATGTTGTAAATGTGCTAGATCCTCTTCTATTATCACCACCACCAACATTTTGACCAAATCGTAACAGTTTATTACTACCACTACTAGTCTGACCGGGTTTACCACTCCCTGCAGTAGCTAAGCTACTATAAAGACTATTAGTAGGTTGTCGTTTTAAGACAAGTGGTAATAGATAGGTTGCTACATTCTGAATGAATCGATTTAAAACATTTTCATATTCTGCTGCAAGAGCAATATAAGATAAGATTAAACTATTCATAATCTTTCCATTCATTGCTTCAATCCGTTGAAAGGATTCCATACTTCGATTAATTCGACTATTATTTGCCATAGTAATCAGATCTATACCTCCTGCTACACCATTGGAAGAGATTGTATTACTATCATTATTACCATCTTTTGATTGTAAAGGTGTAATCTTTTTCAAACCAATTTCAACATTTAATTGTAATTGAATGGTCTCAGGAATATGTGAGATATACATCTCACGTCCACATTGTTTATCTTGAATTGTTGTAATCTCCCATGGCAATTGTAAACCTTCTGAGGAGAATGTTGTTACAGTAGTAGATGCAGAAGAGGATGAAGAAGGACTAAATGGTTGTTTACTACCATCTAATTGATATTCCATGAAGTGCTTTAATGTACGAGTATTCCACATTAACAAACTAGCATCCAAAATACTACTAAAGGTATCCAACAAGTCCTGGAAGTTAATCGATAATGACAATAATGGTCTTTTATTAAACTTGTAATTATGTGAGCGTAGGATATAATTACAATAACTTTCAAAGATTTCATCATGTGTAATAACAAATTTAATCAAATCTCTTTTCTTTTGTGGATTTTTATTAATTGTTTGTTGGTTTTGTTGCTTGTCTGTGTGTTTACCAGAAGATGTTGTAAGTCGTTGATCTGATGGTGGTAATGGACCTGTTGTTGTAGTAGCATTGGATAATCCATCTCCTACATCAATAGTATCTAATAACATCGCTACAATCTCCTTATACTTGGTAAAGATGGTTCGAGTCAGTTCAGTAGAGACATCCATATAGTTATGATGTAGAGCACGATAAATGATATGACGTACTTCTTGTTCTAATCGTCGCATATGATCTCCAATACGATAAAGCAAGGCATCAATCTCTGTACTATAGTTAGTGGTATTAATCGGCTGGTTCGCATAAGAGATAATACGTGGAGGTTGTCGCCCACTAGCGACTAATTCTGGTTGATGATAACTATAACTTGTGGACAAACTCCTTTCATCGAATAATATCCAATTTGTATCCAGATAATGCTTCTCAGCACTATAACTTGCAGGGGCTTGTTGTAATAAATACCAAAGATAAATACGGAACGTAGCAAGACGTAAATACAGTTGTTTGATGGTTGGATTACGACTGGTCAATGAAGTCAATACATAGTCTAGACAACATGGATCAATCTCATGACTTGAATGGCGCAGATGTAAATCTTCCATGTCTTTACTAATCTCCCTCATTACTCTCGCTGCTGACGATAATGGAGAATTAGCTAATGCACCATCATTTTCACCACTACTGGGTGGAGTTTCACTCGCTAATAATCGTTGTTCTTCATTACGCTCCTCAATAAAGTTCATACTCTCATAGATGCTTGTTTCTAATGCCTTGGCTAGCTTATGGAAGGATTCTTCTTGTTCTTTACCATTTGATAGCAAATGAGCTTGTAATGCTTGTCTCATTTCCTGTACACTAATATGATTACAAATGCTAGCATACATATCCTCCGCAAGACAAGGTCCAAGAAGAAGTTGGATTTCTACCTGACGAACAACTCCTTTGTTGGATGAAGAAGACATTGCACGATGTAAAGTAAGTTGAAGTAAAACTGTGTGCTCACAGAGAATATGTAACGCACTACTTTGTAGTTGTGTATAAGGAATAAGTAACTTCAGACATGGGGAGGTAGCATTGGAGATTCGTTCTTGACATTCCTCTAACATAACAATACGATCACTATGTCCTTGATTGGCAGTTTTATCAAAGCTAATTTGTAGACCACTTTGTAATATTGAAAGATAGAAGATATCCATCTCTAATCTCTTCTCATTGGCATTAAGAATTTGTGCAGGCCAGGCACAATCTCCAGGTTGTAGTGGTCGACTACTCATTGCAAGTTTTACAAGATTCCCTTTATTTCGTAATGCTTGAGACCTTGCAGAGCCTGGAGTCGAAGGATTGGAATAACTTTCACCATTATTTTGTAATGTTTTGTTTAGCATTAGACGCAGAGTTCCTAAAGTGAAGAGGTGCTTTGACGAGGCTGCCAGTGTGACTGCTAGTGCAGTATTACGAGAATTGGCTGGGATAGTGGAATGATTTGAAGAGCGAATGATATAGCAGTTAGTCGCAGTTGCAGGTGGAGTATCGCTGTGATGATGACTTGACCCACCCTCTTCATCATCAGAATCCTCCTCACAGGATCGAATGGGTAAGTCAGATTCAGTCGATGCAGTACAAGTGGGTATCAAGACTTCACCTAAGCATATGTCTTGACCATCTTCATTGTCAATTCCCCACACTTCAATGAGAAGATAATGTGCAGTTTCCAACACGGGGTAGGTAGCTGCATCAATTACAATTGTTCCTTCACGACCAAAGTTATAACCATCTTCAGCAGAGATAACTGCAGTGCGATGAATATATCCAGATCTTAAAGAAGCATTCTTTGATGATGAAAACACTCCTCCACTTCCTCCTGTCACAGCAACTCCTGTGGTAGAGTGAGATGCTGTAATTGAAGATTGGCTTTTCTTCTTACCACTTCCACCAAAACTTAAAATGGATTTCCTACTACTGCTATGGTTACTTCCAGAATGGTTACTAACTGGAGAATTGACGGGCTCATTCCATACTAAAACATGTCCTTCTCTGTCGGCAAGGAAGAATAACAAATAAATGTCCCAACCATAAGCTTTAATCTTTTCTTCTGTCCATGCTAACTCCAAGGAGTTGACATGGAGTTCCAAGATAGGTCGCTCCAATACTATCTGTAACTCTTGCTCATTTGACAAGGCCGAGCTATTACCAATTCCAGGAAGAGCTGCCTGACCGAGGCGCACAACATCAGCCCCCATAGAAATTGACAAACCATTGGATTGACCGTCTTTGTCCTTTTCTCTCCAGCTTTGGCTATGAGTCGAAGACGCGGGGCTGTTTGGAGCAAAACGACCACTGTCCCGCTTCGCACCCAGTCCACTGAGTTGAACGCTATTGGTTTTGTAAGCAGTCGCAGGTCTTGCTGAAAGGGACAAGAAAACAAAGTGTCGGTTAGCAGACTGTGCTTGTAAATGAGAGGCAGATGAGCCGTAGGATGGAACGCGACGAAATTTGATGGAATCTTCACTATCAGCAAATCCATGCTCTTCTGGTGAGTGAGATGTCCAATAAGGAAGCAATATACGGACTGTGGTGTTCTTAATTTCACCAGTCGCGGGCTCAGGAATTCCTCCACCATTAATACCATCATGTCGAATAGAAAAATTAGTTTCATAATGTTGCCCATCAACTGTATCGATACAAATACAAGCTTCATGTTCATAAACAGGTGCATTAGCCAGCTGGAAAGAGGTGACCGAAAGAAGTTTGACTTCCAGTAGATGTGACATTGTCAAACTATGCGCATGACTGATTTCAACTGCTTCCAGAAGTTCAAATGGTATACGAACTGGAAATAGATGAACATCCTCAGAAGGTAGTTCAGTAATATCTTCCAAGGAAATGTGTATACATTCCTCTTGAAAGTCAAGCGTAAGAAGACCTTTCTCAAAGGATCTTCCTTCCATTGAGAGTAACATACCTTCAAGTTCGATGACTTCATCAGCATAGTTATTTAAATCATATTTAATGGCAGAAAGATAACGTAATAGCTTGTAGTAGTCATAGATATTATTCCAGAATATTCCATAGGTTGAAGAAGATCCTTCCTCATCGATCTCACTGGATTCTTTACGCACAAAAAGATAAACACGATATGTATAACTTATTAAACCACGTGCTTCTCTGTGCCATTCTTCGTGGTAACACTTCATTACCGTCGAAGTACATACAGGCTGTCGACGGAACCAAGTCTGTGTTCGACTATATGTATCCGCAATACGATTCATGAGTTCATCTCCTAGACTAGAGAGGTCTTGTTCACCAAAGAAATGTCCAAAAGGGATCCATTTGGTGAAGAGAGGCATATAATAAGGATAATGAAGGTAGAAGATAGGTTGGTGTGCAGATTCTGCATCTCTTAAATAGGAAATCACCTTGTTAAGATCACTGTTCGTACTCTTAATTGTACTTTGAATCTGATTGATATCTTGAAGAATATTAATTAGATCGAAATCACTGATATAATCCTGTCCTTCTGTACGCAATGAAGTGATATCTTTTAACAAACCATTGCAATTACTTTCCAGACTCAAAGACAACATAATAATCTGCTCTTTTAAGCGATGAGAAATTTTATTTTCCATCATAACAACTTGATTTAATTGGCCATCTGCAAAGCATTCTTCTGTGTTCACCACATTAAAGATTGTGTGTTCATTTATGCGGAATTCCACGAAAACGGAGAATTGCTTTTCTTTCAATAAAATAGTAGAAAAATAAGGAGTTGCGGAACTTTGCAGCTGTTCTGAGTTGACAGTATTAAGCTGGTCAACAATGTCTCCAACAGTGAAGGAACTGACAATCGGAGCGTTGTGACTTGACTGACTGCGCAAGAGACTGATTCCCACTTTCTTTTGCCGCGCGATATGCGATAGAGGCAAAATAAAGTCCTTTGCCCATAGTGGAGGGCCCAATGCTCCAGTTTCTCTGACTATACCATCACTGATAAACTCTACATAGTAGGAGATATTCGTATTCAGAGAACTTGACGGAACATTGGATGAAATGGTCATGTGTGCCACCAGCTCATATGGTAGCAATCGACCCACAGACTGCAAGTCTACCACCATACTGCGGCGTAGTTTTTGCCTTCTAACCCAGCTCTATTCACACATATATAGAACAAGGGATGAGATCATTGCAGATGCAGCAGGTAAAGGTGACAGTTACCATCTTTCCAGGACTAGCAGTCGTCGAACGACGATTATTGCGAAGTCTTCTCCAAGTTGTAGCATATTGAAAACTGTCATTGAAATCAAGAACAGGTCATCAGATTGGCGAGTGAGTGCAAAGGACGGGAAATTGCACACGGAAAGCAGCAAACACTCACCCGCTTTCGTCAGTGACGCCATCCACCTTTACTACAGTCCAATCATCTTCCCATTTAAACCCATTTAGAGGTTCAATATCTTCCAGTGTACCGCTATTATCATTAAAACAGACTCAGCATCACCAAAGCCACACTTTCCAGAAGAAAGATCTCTTACCTAACGTATCTGTCTCCCTTTTCATTTGTAAAAGGCTTTCGATCTACCCCAGGAATTATATGTACACCCACAATACCTCCCCACTCCTTGGCGATTTGTCGATATTTCTCATTCTTGAAGACCTCGATGATAATCTGATTACATGTTGATTCTTCCGGAATAACAAACCAATACAAGTTTTTAGCCTTAAGTTCTTCAACAAGATCAAATGGCAGATGTTCCCAATCGGCCATGAAGAGGTTAGATTAGGGAGATATGGTTGCTGTGGCAGGATATCCAAAGACTGTTGGAGAAGGTGATGATGATGGAAGAGCCTCTTGGCTTGCTCTAGACCTCTCCCACGCAAAATAATAACAACAAACCAATTTCTCTCCTCGCGCGCAATCAACAACAATCGAAGCCATCGAACTGATCCATCCAAACACAATTTCAAGAATTGATGCAGAAGAGATCCAAAATTATTATTCTCTTGTGGTCTAATTATTGGTATTTTGTTTTGGTAAGTTCGGACTATAAAAAAAATATAAAAATTGCTTGAAAAAAGAATTAGAATAGCTTCAATGGACAAAATTACTTATTCTATAGCTGAACATACAGATTAAAATGTTTTAACAATGGGCATACAATCCAGTGATTGCCACCTGCTGGACTAATGAGCTGTGTAAGAGTGACAGACAGTCTAGTCTAGAGACTTCACAGTTACCCCGCGCAATAAACCTCCCGATGGGATGGCGTTGGGGAAGTGGGAAGTTTCTCGGCTGCTCCTCTTCTCTTCCTGCTGCTGCCTGCTGCTCTCAACGAATCTCGCAGATTAAAAAAAATAATACACTGGAATAGCAATAAAAATATAGAAATAATTCTCAAGAAATCGATTATTGAGCAAAGAATCCATGTCTTCTTCGATTTTATATCGAATAGAAGATGGTATTGTTAAAGTGGAAGATGGTTTGGTCTATGCTTTGGCAGGCAATCCCTTGATGAAATTTTGTCAGCGCTGGGCTGAACGCGTCTTGTATCGCAATGCATTTCTTGTCTGTCTCCTATTACTCGTTCTTTTCGCTATCATTTCATTTTCTCCCTTGGTCATGCATTATCATGATGCCTCGAACTTTGTGGAGGAGCGAGATGGCTGGGAATACTATCGCCGCGCTGTTGGTTCTGAGATGACAAAGAAGTGGGTATTGGTGAGTGTCTTTTCTGCGATACCCATGGGGTTAGAGTTAGTATTAGATTACAGGCGCGTGTTTGAAGGCCCAGAAGAAAAATTAAATTGGTTGGCTACTTTGGTATTGATCTCAGCCCTTATTGCACCAGGAGTCATAATATACTGCCTGGCCAGTTTTTCCTCAGATCAAGGACTGTCAGATGCAGCATTGCTGGTAAGATTTACCTTGGTTCGATTTCAATTCTTAAGCTGTTTGTTTGGAATGCTGGCAATGATGTTTGGCCGTCGTGTGGTCTATCCCCGTAACGAGAAGCATAAGCTCCTCAATTTCTCTGTAGAGAAAAGATCTGTTAATGCGTTAGTATTAGCTGTCCTTTCGAGACTATTCGACACATACGGTCGAGGTGAGAAAGGACGCGCCGTTACCATGTTAGGTCGCATCTTGGCGACTTTATCAGTGCTCTCCGTATTTCTCCTTGCCATTCGCATGATTTATTTGCTTAGCAAGCATTATTTGAAATATGGCAGGTTTTCTACACATCATCATATATCTGATTTTATATATGCTTCTGCTACAATGTTATACATTGGTGTCTACTATGGAGTGCAAACTTCCGCGCTCTTTAGTACACCAAGCTCCACCAGTGAAGCAGAGAAAGTAATTCTTTGGCAGACGCTGATACAAGTTGCACTGGCCTGCTTTGTGCAAATCATATCTGGACGGAAGAATAAACGTTTGGCGGAGATCAAACACGAGAAGTTAGAGACGAGGCTGAATCTCATTCGTTATGTATCTCATGAAATGAGGACTCCTTTAAATACTGCCTTCATGGGTTTGACACTAGTCACTAATGATTTGAAGGCTTGGAGAAGGATTTTGTGGGGTACGGAAAATTCTGAAGAAGATCCGACACAAGGCCCAGCCGTTCGTAAAGGTGGCGAGAACTTGACCACAAGGAGGCAAAGACACGATCAAAGTCTTATGCAGCAAGCTAACCCCTTGATACGATCGCCAACATTGAACCTCCAATCTAATGACCGTCGTTCCCAGCGTCAGTTCGAGAAACCCTCCATAACTCAAATTCGGATTCCCAGTACTGAATGTGAGGCAGATTTGATGCAAGATTCGTTTGATAGAGCAGATGATCTTATCCCTGATCGAAACTTAAGCCAAGAGAGAGTTTTTAACAATCAGCCGAGAAATGTGAGTCCCTTAAACGCCCTTCGAAGCTTTGACAGTCGTGCCATAAGTGAAGCTTTGGATACATTGACTCAAGTCAATGATTCTTGTCAAGTTGCCCTATCAACGCTGGATGACTTGTTGACCTTCGATAAGATTGACGAGCAAAAGCTGGTGGTGGAAATGCAGGATATCAGTCCTTGGTCGTTCGTTTGTGCCGCAGCCAAACCTTTCTCTATCAATGCAAAGCAAACCCACGTTCATTTCGCGGTGAAGCTGCATGATCGAGAATCAGGTTGGGCGAGGCGGCATATGATTCGTGGGGATCCATTCAAGCTGAGCCAAGTCCTGCGGAATTTGATCTCCAATGCCTTGAAGTTCACTCCTGCAGAGGGCAATGTGGAAGTGAGAGTACAAAGAGATCCTGATTTCAACAATAAAGACATAGTTCGCATCAGTGTGACGGATACGGGGGCAGGCATTTCTCCTCAGAACCAGAAGAAGCTGTTTGGTCAGTACGTGCAGTTCAATGCCGGTGCTCTGCAGCAAGGCAAAGGGTCAGGACTAGGTTTATGGATCAGCAAAAGTAAGTGTGCATGTTTTAGGTGTTTCTTATTGATTAGAGATGTTATTCTGATGGGCTTGCTTTTGTTTGGGTTGTTCGAATGTGTATATTCAGGCATAGTGGAGATGCATGAAGGCCAGATCGGTGTGGTTTCTGAAGGAGAAGGCTGCGGCAGCATGTTCTATGTTGATTTACCTCTTGTCAGCAAGGCGGAGACGACCAGAGCAAGCATTAGGCGGCAGAATTCCCTGAGAAGTCCTATACACGATAGAAGAAGTGATACAAGCTCAAGCGGCAACCACTCTAGACAGGATTCAGACGCCGAGCAACTAGTTCCATCCGCAGCTTTAGATAATGTTGATCTAAACTCTTCGAACCGCATCTTGATGATTCGCAGGGATAAAGTAGATACTCTTTGGAGTTGGGTGTTTCGTAAGCCCTACTCCAAATCCCAGTCGTGTGATGCTCAAAGAGAAGATGTGTGGATTGATGATGATCTTGAGTCCGGCAGTGTTGTTTCGAGAGCGCCGTCCACGTTTTTCCTGAATCATCCTGTTCGCTTATGGTCGAAAGCATATCAGCAATGCGCATCACAGAATGGTCAAGAAGTAAATCATGCAATACTTGAAGCAGTTCGTGCTCGACAGTTGGCGAACGACTCCTCCGTTGGTGGCCGGCCTGTGCAGGATAATGACGGCCTCAATGAGTCTGAAGGCGATGCTGACGACCGCTTCGTATCTCCGTTCGAATTAGAGACCAATGCTTCCGAAAAGCGATCTCCGAAGTCAGGAACATCTAAGATCCAGCCTATTTGTTGTGAAAGCTTTGACAATGAGGATGACAACGTCAACTCTATCTCTTCTATTCTAGTGACTAAACCTCAAAGCTCGGGTAGCAGTTGTCCTCCCTCACACGGTCAAGCAACAAGAGTATATGGACTTGGCTCGTTCAATGCAACAACTCCTCTGTCACTTTCCGGTAACAACGATTGCCTAATAGACGGCCAGATCGTGAGAGAAGGGATGTTGGAAAGACCAGATTCATGTGAAAGTTTGGAATATGACGAAAGACCCATCCGATCTCGCCCCAGCCCACTCCCCAGCTATCAATCGCTTCGTGCATATTCAAATGCTTCAGATCTGTCGCCTGGCTTTTTTGTACGTCCAAACCAACCTCTATCTGAGGGAATCGAACCAAATCGATCTATCCGAAATGAGCAATTAAATATATTACCGCAAATTGACCAGAATCCAAGTCCACTTCCTCATCATGGATGGGAAAGAAGTCTGAAGATCTTGTTGGTGGATGATGCCTTATCCAATCGCAAGCTCTGCTCTAAACTGTTGACCTCTCACGGTCATGTTGTACTAGATGCTCATGATGGCCAGCATGGCTTGGAGGTTTGGCAGGAGCATCAAAGATTGTATGGGAGTATGAGTGGTAACAGTGAATCACCACCTCACCAACAGCAGGAGCAGGTTCAGCAATCTGGACATGGACAGTTCCTGACCAACAGCAATGGCAATGGCAGTACCGCTTTGACGGGTCGTCCCTTCGACTTGATATTATTGGATGATAACATGCCTCGTCTTGCAGGCTTTCAGACTGCACAAGCCCTGCGCAAGCTGGGCTATAAAGGGTTGATAATCGGAGTGACAGGAGATGTCCACGAGGAAGCAGTGCAGCGCTTTCTCTCTCATGGTGCAGATCATGTGTTATCCAAGCCATTGGATATCGAAAAGCTACGTACTTGGCTCAATTGCAAAATAGATAAGTTATAGGTGTCTGTTCTATGTTTCTACTGTATATATCATCATTATTCTATTGTGTTAAAAGTGTTGATACTATTTCTATTTTCTAGGACGAGATGCCATGATTTCTCCGTCCCTGTTCTCTTGTATTGAAATCGATTTATTTTTATATGTTTAGTAGTAATGCCATGTGAGTGTTATCTCATACTCCCTTGCTAGTGTCCTTCTGGTTAAAGCTAGTCATTGGTATTATAGTCAGGCAAAATCTGGCTATTAAGTTGCTTTTCTGTGATTGAATCTTGTATTGTCCATAAAATCACATTTATTTACTACGCTGATTGTTTCGATGCTTATATCGAAGATAAACTAACGTTGCACTGTCAATATACTTTTGAATTTATTTCTCAGTAGAGTTTTCTCAGTAGAGAAGCACTAATCTTTTGCTACGAAACAAACTGTACACAGAGCCAATGCTCTGCAATTGTGTGAACAGAATATTGTTTTTTTGAAACGAAGACAAGAGAGATTTGCCTCACTGATGGTCCACACTTGGCAATTTCGCAAACAAGAGAAAGATATTGAGAGCTACTTGCCAAGAGGAACCTGTTTAACAGATGGGGGAAGGAGAAAATAATGTTTCGCCACTACAATAAATATCATGTCCATTATTGAACCAAACACTGGCACTTTCAACACATACTGTGTACAGCATCAAACAGAATAGTGGCTCCCATTGTTGACAAGAGTGGTGTTCATAAACACCGTTTTGTTCAATCTTTTGCTTTTCTTCATTTCGTTTCATTCCATAAACCTTTCCTTCTGGTCAGACTAACCAAGGAAGGACAGACAACCAGCCCAACCAACCCAAGTTACAACCACCATCCAGTCATTTAAGAGCGCTCTCCGCGGATACGACGAGCGAGCTGGATGTCCTTGGGCATGATGGTCACGCGCTTAGCATGAATGGCAGCCAAGTTGGTGTCCTCAAACAGACCCACCAAGTAGGCCTCAGCAGACTCCTGCAGAGCCAGCACAGCAGAGCCCTGGAAGCGGAGATCAGTCTTGTAGTCCTGAGCGATCTCTCTCACCAAGCGCTGGAAAGGCAGCTTGCGGATCAACAGCTCAGTGGACTTCTGGTAACGACGAATCTCACGAAGAGCCACAGTGCCAGGTCTGTAGCGGTGAGGCTTCTTCACACCTCCAGTGGCAGGAGCGGACTTGCGGGCAGCCTTCGTGGCCAACTGCTTACGAGGAGCCTTGCCTCCAGTAGATTTACGAGCGGTTTGCTTGGTACGAGCCATTTCGTCAACGACAGTCAAACAGAGTCTTTGTTTCGAATTTGGCTGCAATGCTGGGGTGGACGGTCTGCCTGTCTGTGCTCCTGCTGTATGGTTTTCAGTTTCCAGCTCTTTCCCCCTCTCTCGCCACCAGCAAAGTCGACTTCTGTTCACTGTCACCTGCTGCTGGCTGGACTGCCCACAATTCAAACAACTTGTTGACTTCGTCGTCACAGTAATTGATCAAACATGACTACTAGAGGAAAGGGAGCAAAGGGTCTTGGTAAGGGTGGTGCTAAGCGCCACCGCAAGGTGTTGAGAGACAACATCCAGGGCATCACCAAGCCTGCGATTCGTCGTCTGGCTCGCAGAGGTGGTGTGAAGCGCATCTCGGGTCTGATCTATGAGGAGACTCGCGGTGTGTTGAAGGTGTTTTTGGAGAACGTCATTCGTGACGCAGTGACCTACACTGAGCACGCTCGTCGCAAGACAGTGACTGCTCTGGATGTGGTGCACGCCTTGAAGAGACAGGGCCGCACTCTCTATGGTTTCGGTGGTTAAATCATCGATCTTCAGATCTGCCTTGTCTGGCTGCTTGTCTGCTTTACTAACAGAGAGCGAAAGAATGAGAAAGAACAAATCAAATCAATCCTATCAAAACGGTGTTTATTAACACCACTACTACTACTCGATAAGGTTTTGTTTGAGGTTAACCGTGTTTTATGATAGCGGAAGTGTGGCATGTAGAAGCTACCACTGTAGGCGGTGGATGAGGAAGCAGTTGACGAAGGTCTTGAGGATGTCAATGCAGCTTCGCGAATGATAAATGGATCTGATGAAACAGGATTTGGTTATTTTGATTTTCAATCATTGTTATCATAAATGTTGCTTTCTTGACGTGTGCTATTATTCATCCTTTGGTTAACGGCTAACCTGTTTTCGTTTGCGTCTGGTTAATCCATTAAGCAATACAATAAATAATTCCCGCTGCTTCCATCCTTGCATTGTTGTACTCCTTCCCCCACCTCTCTTCCACTTACACCAACACTACCACCTGAGAGCCATATTGGGGAATAGTCTGACGATGCTATTAGAGTTACGTCTTCAAGCTGCTCAATATGTTATGCAAGCATAAGCTCCTCAGATGCTATAATCTCTCTGTAAGCTATCTTCAAGCTAATGGCTTGAGAGTGGGTATTTCTATGAGCGGCGGCAAAAGGAACTTAATATAAAGTAGTTGGGCTAAAGTGCGCTAAAGCTATCGCGTGAACTATTGAACGTTCATGCTTTAAGAGACACGGAACTGGGTCGTGATTTGAGTGGGATTAATGCCACGGCATGGTGGAAATTAACTGACCTCCAGGAAGAGAACATTAAAACGTGATAGTCAATTAATATTGTTTGTTATCAACAAAAGTGGTGGTTTCTTGTTCAGTGTTATCTTTGAAAAACGTACAAACGAAATTCCGAAACCCGGCAGCGGAACTCAACTGCCATTGCCACAAGAGAAAAGCTCAACAAAAGAACAACTCAGACAACTGGACTACCTCTATCAGAAATATGAAAAGGAATGAGTGGTAAAGCTTGGTAATAACGATGGAGAAAAAACGACGTCCTAAACATCAACGAGGTTTATCATTTTATCGTCTTCAAGAAGAATTTCCAGTGGGGACTGTTTCCTCTGCATGGATTCAACCCAGAGCTCAAGATAGTTTAGTTGCTAAGCATAACTTTAATTGTGAAATCTGTCTCACACCCGGAACATCGAAGAACATTCTTTTAAAGTGTATCTATTGTAATGTAGTATGTCATGTGGATTGCTTGCAACGTTATATCCGACAAGCTCGTCATGTGGAGAAATGGATATGCTTTTACTGTCTTGATTATTATGACAATAGTAGAGAGACACATGAGCAAGAAAAGATCAATCAAGTTAGATATGAGAAGATGAAGAAAGCGCAAGTCATTGTTGCTAAGAGTTGGAGACGATATGCAGCACGTAAATGGTATTTACGTATTTATTTATTAATCATACGTCTTCAAGTCATGTTTCATGTACGTAGAAGAAAGAAGATGTTTATTCTATCTTTACAGAATAAACTTCGACCCATGAAGATCCGACTTATTCGTTGTGATGATCTTGTTGCTGTAGGTCGTGAAACAGGCAATCGATCACCTGGTCCATCGTCACCAAGTCGTCGTCAACAACGTCAGCTTCAACAATCCTTATCTTCACCTTCTCATCTTCATGCTCGCCAGTCTCATCAAGTACAACAACAAAGTAATACAAGACGCCGTGATAACTCTTTCTATGTTCTCATCTCTATCATGGATAACTTTAAGACTACCGTCACACAAACAATGCGCTTGGCCAGTAGACTCATCTCTTTAGATGTCATGCCCTATAGTGTTTTTGATCTCATTATTGAGGAGAAGATCATGTTACCTGGAATATCTGGCAACAGTATTATCGTCTTAACGGTGTTGCAAAAGGGGGTAACGAAGGATATTCTACTGGGCCAATGTAGTATTGCTGTGGGTGAGGATCATATTTGGAAGAAAGGTGGACAGTTTTCTTTGCGGTTAGAAGAACAGGAATTTGCTATCAAAGATTCGGTTGGGGTTGATATGAAAATTGAAACCAAGATGATACCCACAGGAACAATTGATTTCGAGTTGATCCCCTTTAATGGCATGACATCTGAATGCGGACATTGTTATGCTACTAATCCTGATGAGATTGTACGAAATCTTAATAGATTGCCTGGATATCGTGGATTTATTATTCCCCATCGATCTGCTGCATCAGGTGGCACTGTACACAATCTTGGTGGTCACAGTGATGGAGGTGGAACTAGTAATTATGGATTTAAAGCTATAGGATCATCAGATTCATTTTCTATCCCCATGAAAAGAATATGGATTGTTATTGCTGATGGATTGCTCTATTTATATAATCATTTTGGTGATCAGTTAAAGCTGATCATTGAATTGTCAGCATTTTCCTATAATTTCGAATATAAAGACCATGGTCATGTCTTATTATACAAAATACATAAAGGTGGTTATCCAGATTTCTATTTCTATACTGCATCGAATAATGATAGTCTACGATGGAAATGTGCTTTTCTTTGTAGTGTACGATCTTTTACTGTTGAAGGTGGTTATCAACTTCTTAACAACAATAATAACAATAATAACAACAAGGATAGATTTGATGTCGTTGCTCTACTACAAGATTTATGGATATTAGAATCTTTGAAACCTAATAGTGGCTTGGTGAAGGAAGCTGAACAACTCCTACTTCAAAACCAACGTCAACAACGTCAACATCGGAAAACAAGCCAACAAGCTACCCGGGCCAGTCAACAGAATATTCCAGCCCTTCGAACCTCTCATGGACAGCTTGATGAATTGGCTAAGCTGTTTTCTGAAGGAACATCTGTTGCATCTAAGACTGATGTCACAGGTCGACTAAGATCTATTCGGAGGTCTTTCATTCAATCCCAGGAATCCCTGGAGCAGATCGAGGCTGGCCAAAAGGTAGTGACGAAACAAGTTACTCATGTCAAAAAGGATGACGTAAAAGTCCATAAAAATGGAAAAGGCCAAGAATCCCATCAACATTCTTCTCAGTCTGGTGGTGAACTGGGTGGTGCTGTAAATAACCAACAAGTATTCATGGCGACTGGCGCCAAGTTATTATCCGACCAATTGCGTGCAGAGGGTGCATTAGATGAGATCGTAGCGAATGAAAAGCTTCAAAAGCATGGAGAGACTTTTGTACAGTTGTTAGTCGCGTCTATTGCTGAGAAGAAGCAATTACTGCAGAAGACAAAGTCTTGTCGTGAAGATTTACTGGAAGAATATGGTCTCTCAAGATCGCCTAGCAAGTCTTCAATTCGTAGTAGTTTTTTCAACGCTGATGAATCATCTCAAGCCTCCTCTCTCACTTCAGGAGGAATGACTTCATGAGGGAGAAGTTTTGTTTTCTTTTGTATTTATTCTACTTGCAAGTGTTACGATGATCAGAACGAAATCAAGATCACTCACTTTCACTTCAATATCTCTGCCAATACGATGAGTTATTCTTCTTCCACAATCAGCAGGAGAAGATTTGATCAGTTCAGGTTTATTTTTATTTTCATTCCCTTTATTTTCTATTTTTATCATCTCATGAGGTAAAACTGGAGCTTCTGTCATAATGAATGAGACAGTGGCTAAAGAAACACATATAGTTGATTGAGCCGAATGTTCGGTTTATGATAACTTAACAAGCATTTCATTTACACATTGTCGAACAATTCTCTTAAAGAAGACCAAGATCGCAGTTTACGAACAGAATCCCTACAAATTATAGACACCATAGTAATAATAGTCAATTAGACGAACACGACTGTCAGGCATTGAGATTCCATCTGCAGTTCCAGAGAGGTTCCTGAGGAGCAGAGCAAGAAGCCATCGTCTCATCCCATGAATTCATGCAACAATACCAAGCTCCACCTTGCTCAGCGAAATGCTTGTTCTTAAAGAACTTGGTCAATAAAACGTTGGAATCAATGTTCCGACTAATAGCACGCCACTTGCCACAAGAAGGATTACTACAACGAATCCATTCCACTTCAGATTTCCTTTTCTTAACACGTGTATTGGTCGCCAGGCGATGCTCTGCGCGATCAGAACTACGAAGTCGCTTAATCCAAACACGAAGAAATTGTCTTTGAGGAGCATGGACATCATCTTCTTTGTTATAATTCTCTTCAGGCGCCTCACAATTAGCTCTTGCAGGATCATAGACATTCAAATCACATGTCCAAATGTCTGGAAGAGTGTTGGGATCCACAGTGGACGGTAAAGAACGCCATTTATCACAATTATTACATTGTACCCAGACAGGTTCATTAGCAGGTTGTGCTTGGGATTGAGCAGCAGCGGAAGCTTTGGCGGCACTTTTCGTATTACGTCCACCAGAACTGGATGGTTGAACTGGCTTTGGTGGCGGCTCTTCTACCTCTTCCTCTTCATTCTCATCCGCGGCACTGTTATTCTCACCATCACCATTACCTTCTTCAGATTTTCTTTGGTGAATCTCTTTCAACTGTCTCTTTCTCTTAGACAACTTGGGCATCTTGTTGAGTTTGGTCTTCTTATCTAAAAATTGAAATACTCTTTCAAAGAGATCAGATTTTAACAATTCTCTTTAATCAAAAAGAGCTAAATATTGATTCCAAGCAATGGAAAATATACTAAATGATCCAGTGTGAGCACAGGCTGGTATCAATACGAGCAGAGCAGAGCAGAGCAGACAAGCAAGTCCAAGTGTGGAAGGAAGATGACGAGATCATTCATCGCCAACAACAAGAGGAGAGCACAACGCACACGCACAGCACAGGCACAGCAACACCAACAGCACCAGAGCACCGCACACACCGGAACAACGCGCTGAAAACAGAGAGAGAGAGAGAGAGAGAGCAGGAGAGGTGTGTGCATACAGCAGAGCTGACGTTGCGGTTAGGGCTTTAACCCTTCCAGCAGCTCAGGAGGCCAAATACCCAGAAACTTGGAGCAAGTTCTTTCTTCTCTGTTTCGATGACGGTGTCATTGAAAATAGAAGAAAGTGATTACATCAACTGTATGAGAATGACAACAAGTTGGAGAACTTGGACGATATGGTTTTACTTTCTCTTCACTATCTTATTCATTATTCAATCAGAATGCTACTTCCTTTCTTCTAAACCTTCAACTCTTTCTTCTTCTACTATCTTCAAGTCCAACACACTTACAAGATCAACACTGACACAAAGACTAAGAAGAAGGATGAGGATGGCCATGACAAGGAGTCAGAGTGGGTCAGAGGAAGAAGTCAAGTTCTCTATTCCTAACACGATCTCTCTTGCAGGATATGCATTTGAAGCGTATAACAGTCCCGTGGTGGGGAAAGCTGCTGTAGGGGCTGATCAAACACACATCTTCTACACTTCTGTAGATTACCTCCGTACTTCTTTCTCTGGTAGACTAATTGTGACTTTACATCGAGCCAAAGCATTCATTAATGAGGATCAAGTTGTTGTTGAGAAGATTCTGTCAGGAAATCAACCCGATTTATATGTACAAGGTATAGTCTATGAAGACTATTTCCCTCCTTCCTCCAACAGGTAAGTCTGTGACGTAAGATTTAGCCTCTCTTGCTATGGATCTAATAAGGTTTGCATGTGGTCTGATAAGGTCTAATCGTATTGTGGATTCTGCACGAAGTATGGTGGTGTATAATCGAGATGACGCTATGTGGGAGAATCAACACTATTCCATCTATGTTCGTGATCCTAATCGTACTGTCTTGGAAGTAGCACTCTTTGATAAGAGCATTGTTTCTGAAGACGTCTTCTTGGGTAGTGCTATCTTTACCTTAAAGGAGATCTTAGACAGTCAAGGTGAAGATGGTAATGGAAGTCTAATCGAGCCTTTAGATATTCCTTTATATCGTGATCGTGAGATGCGATCGCCGCCGAATGAAAGTGTTAGAATGAACAGAAGAAAGCGAGAACGCACAGGTACAGTCAGAGCCAGCTTCACGTATCAACCATTTTCCACGGTATCTGATGAAGAAATTGAACAGATGATGTTGGCGACTGAGATCGACCAACCTAAACCACCCCAACAACAACAGCAACAACTGGCTGGTGCTAATGCCGGAGTAACGATTGATGAAGATGTGGATATTGTGATGGACACAGATAGTGGCTTTGATTCCAGTTCCATGCTGAGAAATCTTCGTGATCAAGTTATGCAAACAATGATGGACTTACCCGTGGATTATAAAGGCATTCCGAGGGACTTGCTTTCTGTTCTTCCGCGCGGTGCTTCGCCTGGACATGCTCACTGGCCAACTCTCTTGTTATCTTATCTACGTCGTCACAGACAATTTCATCACGAGAGAAAGCCTGGAAATCTATTGTCCTCATTGCTATCTAGTCCACGACTAGTACAAATATGTCAGATGGATAATAGAGAGACGGATACGCAACTATCAATCTGGTGTGATCGTCAAAATCGTGTTTTATTGTTATCGTTTCGAGGAACAGAGACTATTCGAATTAAGGATATTCTAGTAGATATGAAAGTCGTTCAAGCACCTTTCCGAGATGATCATCTTCTTCTTCGCCAAGCAATGGTCCATGCAGGTTTTCTGGAAGCATATCGATCTGTACAAACCTCTTTACTACATGAGATAAGTGATATATTGGAAAGTAGTGATGATCCCAATGATGAGTGGGATATTTATATTACTGGTCATTCTCTTGGTGGAGCGTTAGCTACACTATGTGCTTTTGATTTAACTCGTCAGGCAGTGGGACTTTACAATGATTCAGCGATACTTTACAAGCAACGCTCTGCTCCATTAGATGAGAAGAGCAGCAGCACTACAAGCGACGGATCAGAAGGTAATAATAATGGTGGAGCGTTAAGTAGGATGTATGACATACTACGTAAAGGGTTTGCCAAGGCTATTGCATCGAACAGTGCAACAATAGAGGAAGGAAATAATAATATCGTAGACCTGCACAACTATGATGCTGGGGGTAAAGTCTATCAATATGGTCATCGTCATTTACACTATGAATGTGCTTTATTAAGCTCAAAGAATGATCCAGCTATGCTCTTCACTGAATCAAGCGATGGATATGATCTTTTCCAAACACTTCGACGCTCTCATTTCTATGTGTATACCTATGGATCACCTCGTGTTGGGAATAGTCATTTCCAAGAATTGTATAATAAACTTGTTCCACATACCTTTCGTGTTGTAAATATGAAAGATGTTGTACCACGACTACCCAGAGAGATGTCTATCTACAAACATGTGGGACGCACTGTATTGTTAGAACAAGTCAACGAGATGAAAGCGGACGAACCAGGAGGTCAACAGCAGCAGAATCAAACGAAAATGCTTCTGTTGGTTGAACGCGAAACATCTCCACTTTGTCCAATTGAAGACTTACCTCTCTTCTTGAATGCTACGGGCAGCTTAGATTTTCAAGGAATATATGAAGGAATGATGGCTAACATTAATCCTGATTTATTACCTCGTAATATCTCCGATAATGTACAGCAAATGTATCAACAACTAACATCAGCTGCTGCACAGAATTCAAGACAAGCTTTAGAGACACTTTCTCAATCAATTCTCTCCAATGGATTGAATGCATCAAATGCATTGAACAATATGACATTACGTTCAATACAAGACTCATTCTCATCCGTTTTGGATCAATCAGAAGAAACAATGATCTCTCTTGTTAATGGTAGTAGTCATCCATCAGAACTATCCAATCAGATCACACAGCAACTGTCTTCTCAATATCAATCTCTTGTACAAAATATGTCTAACTTCTATATTACAAATATGAGTTTTGGTTTATTAGATCGCTTTTCTTCACAATATCAACGATTTGTTGCTAATATGAGTCAACTCTATGTGAGTGATTTAATGCCTCGTGAGATGGTAGAGAGACTACAAGACTTTTATTCCAAGGCAGTCAATACAACAAGTCAATTTTATCTGCGTGATCAAGTACCTACATGGGAAAAGCTTGGTATTCGAAAGGCTTTTATTGATCGAGAAGTGGAGCTGTTAGCCACGATGTTGGACATGTCAGCACTTCTCCATCACCTCGAGCCTTCTTATTATTCTGCCTTAGCAGAACTTGTCTCTGCTAGTAATTCCACTCAAGCTGCTCAACTAGAAGCTGCAAGGAATAGTTCGCTACTCACTGAATAGACAATCCCCAAACAACGTGATCCTAACCCTATGCAGTGGAGCTTATCAACCAGTGATGACTGTTAGAACAATTGCCTACAGCCCAGAACAATTACTGTCCTTTCTCAATGGTTGCAAGTGCGAGCCATTGAAGAGTAGGTCTAGTTGCCTATTATTCTGGGAAGGATGTGTGAACAGCAGAAATCATAACATTGTTATCTTATTAAGCGACTTCATCATCATCAACATCATCATCACTCAAAATAAATGGCAAGAGAGAGGGAAACATCGCTAAGCATGGGATCAGTCACTGTGATGACCTCTCCGTGATGCAACAGAGAGGCCAAGGTTTTGGACAAGTTCGGTCGCAAGGCTTGCTCCAGTGAGGGCGGCCTTTGCATGTAGAGTGTCGTGCTTTCACCCACCAAGGAAGGCTTCTTGAGCTGCAAGGAAGGATCTTCTTGCATCTTTATGATTAGATCTTGTAGTGTGAGCTGTGAAGAAATTGTGAGAGGTTTAACAGTGGCTTGATCACTGCAGACCAGACAATGTTCCTTGCGTTCATAGATGAAAGTGGGCGAGTACAAACCTTGAGCACCCATGTACATGAAGTAGTTGTTGATGGTCTGACTACAGAAGGTGAGCAATTTCAACGCTTCATTGACACAGACTGCAGCAACGACAGCGTTAGTCGAGGCAACAGCGGGGATAATGTTCTTGACCACCCCAAGGGTCTTGAAATAAGTCACACCTTCAATACCAAAGCTCTTTGCTCTTTCTAAAGCTCGTTCATAGACCCATTGCATATCCTCAGCACTGTCTTTGTCCAACTTCTTTTGAGGGAAATGTCTCTCCCACTCCAAAAGATAGACATAGGCAATACAATGCTCTGGCAGACGAGGAGTCTCTGCGATAGTACACATGGGGAAGCTTTGTTGAGGTGGGAAAGACTCTAAAGTACATTCAAAACATGCAGTAATCTTGGGCAAGATGACACGACTTTGTCCCTTAAAGCCTTCAGTTCCACCATCAATAAGAGGGATGATAGTTGAGACATCAATCTCTCCATCTTCATCATATTGCACAAGATTCAAAATGACACTATTTAACCAACGACGAGCTTCAATGTTATCTAAGCCTGAGATGATGACATTGAAAGACTTATAGAAGGACTCGTCTTTGTCTTGGATACGACCAACATGGGCTGTAACTTGTACACCTGGTACACGACGACTAATAAACTCAGCTGCTACTTCTGCTTTGGCTCGACCAACATCTTTCATACGGAAGAGGAATTGTCGATTAAGATTGCTGATATCGATTGTGTCCATATCTACAGTAGGTAGTAAATCAATCATATCATATCATATGAAAGAGAGAAGAGGTGAGTGAGGCACAAGGAGGGGTAGTGTGAGGAGAGACTTACCGATGACATCAATATGAACAATTCCTGATAATGCCAGATCCTAATTATCCCACACAGAAGAGAGAAACACAACACAAACACATTAGAGAGAGAGAGTGAGGTAAGGTACTATAGGGAAGATGAACTTCGTCACTCAAGCATATCAACATGTCTGAAACAAGTGATAGAGAGAGAGAGAGAGAGAGAGAAAGTCTATGACAGGGTCTGACCTTGAGGATCTCACAACCCAATCCACCAGCACCCACAACAAGTACACGACTCTCTCCCCGCAACTTCTGCAATAGCTCAGGTCCAGGGGTATAGTAGCCATTAGGTAATTGACCACTTTCATTCCCAAAGTCAGAAGAGCGAGAAAGAAATTGGTTGAGACTTTTCCAGCGAAGATCATCCATTTTGATTTAGACCAGATCACTAACCACTGCCACTGTGTAAGTTACTTTTCTTTTGAGCCCCTCATCATGTAAGAGGCAATAAGACCAGAGTTCCAGATTTCCAGAGTTTGGAGCTGGGTTCCTGTTAAGTTGCCGCATATCATATGATAGGGATAGACATGGTGAATGATGGACATGGTGAACTATGCAGTAGTACGGAGTAGACTATTGGGCCAACTGTAGTATATGTCATAAATGTGATGTGCTAAAGTGGAAGAAAAACATGAACCTAAAATGGAGTGAGATTGAATGAGATCTTAAACTTTGCCTTGACCATCTAGTAATACTGTGTATGATGATTGCAACTACTGACTGGACAGATTGTTAAGCGAATATGAATCACAGAACAAGCGCAAACAAGTGTTTCATCATCTACCACGCACTTCCTGTGACATTGTCAAGCAGAACCACGGCAGAGAGAATACCTCCACTGACAAAACAGCACAGCAAAGTGACCCAGAAACAGACCCGATAATGTTTGAAAAAGTCTAACGCAATGGTTGCATCCATTCGATTCGCTTTCTCTGCCACGATGATGTTAGCTACATAGCAAACAGAGTGCTTCATTTAAAACCAAAGCATGCGACACTCAAGGTGAGTTGCATACTTACCTGCACTGCCTGTAATAGTGAGATTGCCGCCAATCGTTGAAATGAAAGCAATGACTGACCAAGCAAAGCGACGATCACTATCATCCAAACTCTGAACATTAGGCTTGGCAAGTTGTACTACAGCAACATTCCCAAGAAGCTGAGAAGCGATTAGAACAAAAGCACTTATACTAATCACAGAGCCCACAGTACGAAATGGTTTCGTACCCACCATGCTCTTCCTGTTCACCATCATACATACATCATACTTGTTAACATCATACTGTACATGAAAGAGTAAGGCAAAAGTAGACATACCAGATATATCGCGGAATGCCAGTTGAGGCCATGGATTCAATAACAATAAAGGTGCCCAAGAAAATCAGCAGCAATGAGTAGTCAATTGCTTTGAAAAGGTCATCAAAGAAGTCATTCAAGTTATCGATGCGATCTTCACGAGTATAGGGAAGATCTTCATTGTCATCCTTTCCATCAAGTTGCCTGGTTGAAGAAGAGACACCGGTGGACGACGGCTTTTCAATTCGCTCATTCGCGTTCTGAGGTTCCAGGCCTGTCGGTAAATGATCTTCATGAATGGGTAAGGACAGGCTAGCATAACTGGATCGACTACTGTTCTTTCGACTGTGGCGGCTACTGCGCGATGCGCTCCTCAATCTCTCAGGTGCTGGAGCTGGAATAGGCAAAGCAGATGCAATATTTTGAAGTGAAGAAGGGCGTGGAAGAGCAGTTGCAGACTCTTCTTGCCACACAACTTCATTCTTCCAATAATTCCCCAGTACAATGGTCAGTACCATGAGGATAGCGATAACACAGATGAGTCCCGAGATTGGCATGATATCAATGAAGATCATCACAATCATGGCGAAGAAGATGATCATGATAGCATATGGCAGAGGAGAAGAAACAAAGCGCACAGCACGATGTACCATACGCTCACGCGCACGAGCTCTTTGTCTTCGTGGGCTAAGTGGTGGACTCTTCACACTCTCTCCCGGTGATCCACCAAGAGAAGCACCACATCCACACTCAGCAAGAGAAAGAGGATTCAATATCGCTGAAGACTTGGATGAGCTATCAACTGTCAATACCGAAGGAGGAGGCAGTGGAGCTTCTTCTAAGGTGTTCTCCACTTGAGACAATGGCCCTGGCACAAAGCCAAGCAAAGTGCGCGAATGTAACCAGCAGACCTCAATCCACTTGATTGCTGACAGACAACCAATCTACTTAGTCATCACAATATAAGAGATAAGATCATTATAGTACTTACTGATTAGCCAAGCCACTGTGGAGGGTGCCAACATGTAAATAAGAAACTTGTAGGATGGCATCACACCAATTGCGTCTGATGCTACAATCATATTTTGTGGATTGCCTGTATATGTTAATGCTGATCCAATGTTGGTGGAACATGCCAATGAAAGAAGGAAATATAAAGCATCCATCTTGCTTAACGGGAAATCTTCATCTTCCTCTGATGATGATTGTTGTTGTATTGGTTGTTGTTGTTGTGGATCAGACTGTCCCAAGTCTTCAAAGACTCTTAGAATAGGTTCAACGAAAAGCAAACAAACTCCATCATTGGTCAAGAAAGGACTCACGATAAAGGCAACAAAAGAAATCATCCAAAACCCACGAATTGGATTCTTCTTTAAGAGTTTTTGAAACCAGTCAATCAAGCGTTTGGTTTCTTTGAGATGGACCACAATATGGTTGATCACCATAATGGAAGCTAGTAGGATCAAAACATCAAAATCGACAGCATGGAGAAGATCGATACGATGAGATGGGAAAAGAAATGTTGAGGTGATATAACAACACAAGGCACCCACAGCTGCCACTGTTCTACGATCTACACAGTCAGTCAGTCAGTCAGTCAGTCAGTCAAGCAAGCATGTTGTAATAAGAGAAGATGATTGTCCACCTGGACACTGTACTACAGTAAGTACTACTTACCAAGTGGGATGAGAAAATTACAAGGAAAGAGGAAAGTGAAGGATACCAAGGAGAAGATAATGACAATGATGACTGTATAGGCAGGATGAACTTCTTCATCATGTTCACTGTCTGCTGCTGCTGATGACATTTCCTTTCCTCACGTTAACTAGTCTATTGATACAGTTCTGCACAATACTAGGGCGAGTGAGTGAGTGAGTGAGTGACAGGCTCAGTATCGATGAATGACCTCCTGGATTATGACCTCCTTTGAGTCTCAGGGATCATAATTGTTAATTGAGGGGTCCTTTGACCTCATCCAATACACTTCATCTAGTACAGGATTTGACATGATCACAATCACAATGACAGATTTGACTCCATCCTAATGAAGGTCATGTGAGATGCTGACTTAACTCACTCACTCAAGAGAGTCAGTGAATGAGTGATTTAATGACCATCATTCATCCTCTTTACGACCCTTTAAGATACAATCAAAACTGAAAACAGTGCCCAATGAAGATTGGTGGGTAATGATCTTATTAAGTTAACAGGAATGAAACTGTTGTTGTTAACTTAATAAGAATAATTGCTTTTGATTCAATTGGTGGAAATCAAAAGTGAGTTTGAATTCACTTTCAAGAGCTTTCCTCCCATGTCATCTCAGCCTAATCTACAAGATCAAGTCAATCCAAATCATCATGCTACAACAGCTTCTGATCTATCAAGAGTGAAAGATCCTTCTTCCCTCTACAAGCCTATTTCCTCCTCGCTCTCCCTGCAGATGTTGGTCTACTTCAGCCAGCACTACACACCTCTCTTCTTCATTGTCAATATCTGTCTCTTTGCTTTTAAAGGTGAGTCAGCTAATTAGACTACTCAGACCTCTGATTCACCTCTCTCTGTCTCTGTCTCTGTCTCTCTTCCTATCACAGCTATTCGCTATTATTATCCTGGGCGATTTCTTGGCTGGGAACTCACCACTGTCTTTGTCTATTTGTTCATTGATGAGACACGATTACTTATGGGTATGCCACCCCTTTCCCCTCTCTACTCATCCTCTCCCTCACGATCCACATTTGATGTACATGTGGTGTGCATGTGTGTTGTTTGGTAGTGTCCAAGGGTAATAAAACAGGCAGCACAGAAGCATTTGGTTCAGCTATTCTTCTCTCACTCCCTATCATTGTGTTACATATCTACTATATCCTTTTACAGACCTATGTGTAAGTCAGTCATCGTTATCTCTCACTATTCTTGCAAAGTCATAATGTGCTTTGGATTGTTGGGTTACTTCTAGGCTGAGAGTTGATGTGGTGCTCAATGCGATCGCTTTGTTCTTCGTCGGATTGCAATTTTTGCTTTCTATAGCTTCTCTTGTAAATATTTCAGCGGCTGCCAATCGGGTGTGAGTGAGTGGTTGATAACAGACAATGTAATTAAGAAGTGGTTTGTTGACTTAGACTCGATCAGCAAGAGGAAACCATATAGAGCATCATACATACTGGAACACGCTAATACCACGTCTTGCGGCAGTTGGGTGCCCCACAAAGACATGGACGATGCTTTCCTTCCACCAGGCCAGGCAAGTAGCCATAGTCATAGCACAGCTCAGTATTGGCGGGGATGAAATCATTGGCAAAGAAAGCTACCCTTGGCAAACGAACATCATGCGTATCACAGAAAACAGTGATAATGTCAAGGTTGGGGGAGCAAGAGTGATTGAGAAATCGTCCAACACTGCCATACCATCTAAACACACAACAACTGTCATTATTAACAAGATCATGCAAATTTACGCTCAAGACTATTGTCACCTGGCATCAATGATAAACTGGTTTCCTTCCTCTTCTACCTCCACCACTGAGCGATCAGTGATAACAGCACTAGCTTGAGACCAAAACTGTTCACGTGCTTTGAGATGACGATCTAACCAACTGGCCATAATTCGTCTACTATTCTCTCTTTTATCAACCGCTTTCGCAGGCTGTGATAGACTAACACTGCCAGCAGTGCTACCACTAATTTGACTTGTTGTGTTGGTCATATTAGGCAGTGGATTGGGATCAGATCGAAGCAGCGACTGACGAACCTCTCGCCCCATCGCAATGGAACGATCGACAGCACCCTTAGCAATCAAATGATCAGTAAACTCTTCCCCTAATAACTTGCGTAACTCTGCTTCTGATGTTGTTGCAGCATTTGTATATAGATGACGAGGTGTCTTCTTAGGCGTGGTTTTGAGACCAAGCTGACTCAGCTTTAAACATGCTTGACTACGACCCCAGCAATCCATAGTATAGAGGTATTCATCACAAATGGACAATCCACGTGTCTCAGCATCTGCTTCTAATAAAATCTCTCCAATATAATCTGCTATATAAGTACCAGGCAGAATATCTGAACGACACCGAATACCCCAACCTTTAGAAGGATTAGTACAACGAAAGACTTCCAAACGTTCACTTGGTCCACGCCCAACCACTCGATTCTTACATTTGGCCACATGACAAGAACAAAGAGCATTACATTCATAGATTCCAGCAGGTTTATCTTCCACTAGACGACCATCCAGATCGTAGTTTAATCCAGAAGAGTTTCGAATACATTCACATCGTGTAGGATCACGACAATTATCTGTACAACTACAACAAATTAAGAAATGTGGATTATTGGTCAACTTGACTCCTTCTCCTGCTACAGGCTGAGAGACATAGACAAAGTCAAGGGGTGCTTTAGCATCATCAATGTCATTGATCACTGGGATATCAATCCTTTCTCGTCCACGACAGACATCATAACAAATCAAACCTTTCCTCTCCGAAACTAATTTTGCTTTTTTTGCAGCATTGGCTTCTTTTGTTGTCGCCACTGGAGAGGAAGAAGATGATGGCAATGATGATGCTGACTTGCCTTTACCACCTTTCTGTGTACTAGGTTGATCCCATCCTCTTTTCTTGATCAAATCTTTTAAAGGTTGAGGTGAACAAACAAAACAACTCCAACGGCTTGTTAAATTTTTAATTCTTTCTAATTCTGTTTCACCAAAGTTATTTTTAATACAACGTGAACAAAATGCTTTAGGACATGTATCACATAATAATAATTCTCCTTCTCCTTGACCACACCATCGACAATATTGTTCATTATTATCAACGATAGCATAATCATCATAACTATAGATATCATAACAGGTAATACATAATGGTACACCTAATAAAGGATTATTATAGTTATAATGTGTAATTTGTAGACATGCTGAACATCGACGAGGTTGTGCTTTTTCTTTTTCTGTGGTAGAACTAGTAGTAGCAGTTGTTGTCGTTGTTGTTGTGGTGGTGTTGGTGTTGGTTGTGGTTGTCTTCTTGGGATTACTTTGATCAGAAGATGATTGCATTTTGTCAAGAATAATCGTTATAGTCGACCCTTCAAGACTAATTATATCTTATTTACCAACCATTAAAATGGTCGTTCTCTTTCCACGTCAAATCTGGAAACATGACATTGAAACTTCTTAAGTTAATCTCTGCTTAATGGATTCCATGGAATATAGATGACTCCACCTTGCACTGCCTTCACGTGATTGCTCCAAACCTCTTTGCTGGACGATTGAGAGGTAAAGAAAGACAGAGCAACAATACGGAGTCATAATCAAAAACCATGCAACTCTATCTTCAACTAGCCTATTTTCTCTCCTTCTTAAGCATTATATCTGCTTTTCTATCAAGTAGATATGTTGCAAAATCAATGTTAACACGTGCATTACATCCTCTCTTAGAGACTCCTTTGAGTGGTAAAGGATTCTCTACTTCTTTCATTGCACAAAAGAATTATATTCTCTTAGATAAACTAACACATCCACCTCAAGGCAATCTCACTGCTATAGCGACTAAGTATGTGAATTATTGTGATGAAAGTTTCAATCATTTCCTATCTGATCGTATTAATCAAGCAGAAAGTGAAGAAGAGAAAAATGCATTGGGAAAGATACGTTATGAGATCAATATTGCACGTCAACAAAGACTCATGGTAGCTGATTTGACGTTAAGAGAGATTGTTTCTGCTGGAGAGTTGAAGAAGATGGAAGCCAAGTTAAATAGTCATTTACGTAAGGGAGATATTGATATGGCCTTTATGGTGATTCTACAATTGAATATTGAAGATGCTGCTAGAGCAAATGCAGAGTTAGCAGTTCAGATTATGACTCATCTGCGTACTCTCATTGTAGAGTACCAAGATGCTCTTGTTAGTCCTCCTGTTCGTCTGTTGCGTCGATTAGTTCGTGCTGATGATCCAGATACACGAAAACAAATGATTCGCCAGAAAGTTGCTTTTCCAGATGGTCCTCGAGCAGTGAAGAAGCTATGTCAGAGTAAGGCTAAGCAGGAAACACATGACCATCACCATGATCACGACCATCACCACGATCATGATCATGGCCATGACCATCAGCGTTCTAATGCAGATGAAAAGGCTGTTGCTGCTGCTGAAACACCCAAGTCTAATTGTTGTGGAGCTTGTTATCGTCCAGCAGAGGTGCCAGATGTGCCAGTGCTTGCGTTATTGGAGACCATTGATGACGTCCTGTTGCAGATGTGCGACTTGGGTGGAGAAGATCAAGTCATCTCGGACTTGCAAGAGAAATGCTCTGTATTAAGACGTGAAATCGATGAAGTTATGGCGGAGGAGACTGTGATTAAAGCTGCTCAGGAATGAGTCGTCTTCGTCTCATTCTAGGAATGATGTATTATATGAATTGTATTACTGTAAGGAAAATTGTCTTTATTACAATACAAGTAGTTGTCAGAATAATGTCAAAGTGGTATAAGGATTACACGGTATAAGATACTCCAGTGAGTCTCTCACTCTCTTGCCACAACCAGGCAGCCATGGCCTTGTCTTGAGCCTTATCAGATGGCTTCGAGGGATGACTGTTATCGAAATACTGTCCAGCACTGTCTAAAGTCACTCTGGAGGAAGCAGAGAGATAAATCTGTGTTTGAGCACCTTCTTCTGCTGACTTGGAAATATACCCTAACACAGATAAGCTTTAGTAAAAGAAGGAACAATAGGACAAACAGAGGAGACAACTCCGAACTCACATATAGGAGAGCCAACAACCGCAGCCAGCGGATTAAGATAGTCTGGCACTTTGAAACTGTCCAGATCAAACATATATCTACCAAGTTCAGTACGACATAGGCCTGGATGACAGCAAGCAGTCAATATGGGACGATTCAGTTTTGAACGAGCAACTTCAAGTCGTCTTGCAAGCTCCTTAGTGAAGAGAATATTAGCCAGCTTAGAATTCCCATAAGCAGGCCAAGGCTCATAACTACCAGTTCGATCAAGCATTAGATTGTCTCGTTCAATATTGCCGAAAATATGAGCATGTGAGGCAACATTAACAATACGACCCAGTCCTTCTCCTCGATTGACCAGATCTAGTAATTGTCCTGTTAAAGCAAAATGGCCTAAATGATTAATTCCAATATGTGCTTCAAAACCATCTTGAGTCAGTGTTCGTTGAGGGATGGCCATGACACCAGCATTGTTGATCAAAACATCAATACGGTCAACACGTCTTTTCACTTCTTCCACAGCACGTTTAATGGATGAAAGACTAGATAAATCAAGGGTAACTGTATCCACTAAACTATTTCCTGTTGTTGCTTTGATTTCTTCTACTGCAGCTTGTCCTCTAGTAGGAGTCTTGCAGAGCAACAGAGTGTTTGCTCCTAGGGATGCTAATTTTGTTGCTGTTGCCTTCCCTAGTCCAGTATTTCCACCTGTTATGACAATAGTTTTCCCTTGGAGAGAGACATTCTCATCAAAAGCAGGTCCATTTATCAATTGCTTTCCTGCTACCAAACCTGCCACAGCAGCTGCACCCAAAGCTGGTTTGAGATATCGCTTGACTGCACTACTCTGCCCTATATTAACAGGTTCCTTTGTGGCATTGACCGTATAAGCTCCGATAGCGAGGATTAGGAAAATGAGTGAAAGAAGTTTTCCCATTTATTTTCGTGTTGATCTAGATCTGACGGGAGGATTTCTGATTTCATCGTGCAAAACGGGAAGCGAATGACAATACACGAGTTTTAAGTACGAAAAGTGGAGTTATACTACGCTCCACTCTCCTCACTTCGACTTTGATATCAGCCACCAATAGATGTTAGTTACTGTAGACTAGCATAGGTGGGGATGGAGGACAAGTAAGTCACTCTGAAGTCCGTAATAGAGCTCATAATCAACAAAATGAAATGCATCAGTGCATCACATCGACATAGCATGTCAGTGTGTCGTTACCTTGCCCTCATCCTGATGGCTGACCATCATCTGGCTACTGCTGCTGACTGACCTGCAGCACAGAGCATACTGCGAGAAGTGATAATGACAAAAAATTATCACTTACCATGCCGGTAATTACTACCAGAAATGGCAATACGATAAACCAATAAAGGTGCCGTTGTTCGAAGAGGAAAAGTGCAGAGAACATGATGATGATCATCAAAGAGGTTAACCTAACAAAACACTCAAACACAAAAAGACCCGCAGGAAAGCTTAAGATCTCTCTACAGCTCCAACATGCCGCCTCACTTCTTCACCTTCTGAAACACATCCAGATTTGTATTAAACGTATAGGTAAAGATGATTCATGTGCCGAGCATCACTTCCCGTAGCTTATCATGATAAAATGTGCGGTATAATATCTAACCACCGCATGTTCTTAATGAAGCAACTCAAGGAAAGTAGGATGATCGAGAAAGGTTGCAACAATCTGTCGACCAGCGAAGAATCGGCCATGCAGTGCGTTGGCAGCGCTGCTTGCAGACTCGATTGTCTGCATTCGCACGAGAACAATGCCACCTGGTTTTCGAGTTTCTACCTTGCAAATATCCACAGGACCAAATCGACGGCATTCTTCGGTTACATCTTCACGGATATCTTCATCCCAGCCAGGCGCACTCTCAGTGGCGGGGTCAAACAAGTTCACGACCATGAAACAATTCGAAGGCATACCATCAACAGGAGGGATCATGTTGTTGTTATTGTTGTTCATTGCCATAGGAGCCATTGGTATTTGAGGTACTTCAATACCAGCCTTCTCACCAAGTTTGGCCATGAGCATTTGACGACTTTGCGAGTTCAAAGACATTCCTGCGCCGCCTTCATCAGCATCCAGCTTCCAATTACCGGAGGCATCAGCTCCAAAGCTGTTAATCATGGGGGCACCAGTATAGCCAGCAGCAACTTGTGCGCGATGATCAGTGACAGGGCCAACCTTCAAAGGCCTGCCCGCCAACTCCAATCCACCCAATGTTTTCATAGCCATCTGAGCTGATTGAGCACTAGCATACTTGACAAAAGCAAAACCTTTGGAGTTACCAAGATTATCTCTGTGAATCTTAATCGATTCCGTTGGACCAAACTGATCAAGTACCTGTTTCAGTGCATTTTCATCCAATCCCACATGAATATTGCCCAAATAGATACGAGTTTCAGGGTCATAGTTGGGATCATCAATATTCTTGATTGAGAAAGGATCCTTCTTGGCAAGAAAGTTCTTCTCTGCCTCGGATGCCTTGACCAGAATGGGAAACTTCTGAAAGTCTGGCACAACATTATTGAATAGTAAGCAATCAGGAATTTTATCCAAATCTGCCATCTCCACATAAGCGAATCCTTTGTGAGCACCTGAATGCTTGTCACGGAGCATGATAACAGAGCGAACATGACCAATTTGCTCAAAGAATCGCTCCAAATCACGTTCACCGACTTTCTTTGTCAATTGTCCAACAAAGATGGTACGTTGATCTTTGGTAAGATCATCAATTTCTCGTTGTTTGCGTTGTTCATCACGGTCCACAACAACTGGACTGCTTCTCTTTTCTGTCTCTCCTCGTCTGTTGCGATCCACACTGCTACGGTCACGACCAGCTGCTGTCTCTCTATCCTTATCACGTGGACGATCACGCTCCCTATCACGATCACGATCTCGTTCCCGAGAACGATCACGATCGCGATCCCGTGTTCTACTGCGACTGTCATCACCACGTCTGCGACCATCGCGTGAATCAGAAGGACTTCTTCTCCTGCGACTTCGTTCACGACTATCATCCCGTCGACGATCTCTGTCTCGGCTGTCACGCTTCCTATCTCGAGAACTCCTTCTATCTGACTTCCTTGAGTCATGCGGTGCTTCCTCAGCAGGCTTGCTGTGGTCATGATTAAAAAATGTCCAAAATCAAAAAATGCCGTTAGCTGACTGACAGAAAAGAGAAATATTGGGTAGTCATGTTATAAAACGTCACCTCGACTTAGAAGCTTTTTCTTCTAGAATTGCTTCAACATCAAAAACATCCGCCATCTTCAGACTGTTTCCAGACGATCGATCGATTTGATTGCCGCTTTGCTTTGACTCCATCCCCACCCGCCCCGCCATTCCTATTAAGTTAACTCGTTTTTTGGTTGGAGAAGTCGTTTCTGTTTGAGCAAGACGAGAATTTGAAGGGCAGACTGGTAACGATCAACTAGTAGTTGTCTAGTAGTCAACAGATGAGGAAGCTTCCAGTGGACTTCTTAGCACCTTCTCGACCCAATCGAAGTACCGAGTCTTCCGATGCTAAAGCGGTTCGATCAGACTCTTCTAGTCTAGGGGCCAAGGCCACCTCTCCGTCAGAAGAGAGCGCTGCCCCCATCGACCTCATGTCAGAGGTGAGCCTGGCCTCCACTACTTGTATCCACTCTAGTTCTGACTCTGTATTCTGGGACATGCAATGATAGTTTCTATTGCTTATTACTGGCAACAAGATGAGAGAGGCGATGCAGCTGAGTGAAGAGATCCTTCGCTATGAACCACACAATAGAGTGGTCTTGGAGTACCGGCTCTATCTACAACAGTATATCGACCAAGGTGAGTTCTTTCATGGGCATGAAATGAGCACTTGGGTGACAGTCTCCCTCTCTCTCACTCACTGCATGATATGGACAGGCTTGGACCAGGAGGAGAAATCTGGCGGTGATGATGATGACGATGAGGAGGGCGATGATGATGATGATGACGACGAAGAAGATGGTGATGATGATAATGAAGAAGATACCAGCGAGGATGAGGAGCACACTGACAGCGAAGAGGAAGACGAGGAAGAAGAAGGGAAGTCTGAGCGGAAGTAATACACTGTCTTAGCCCACTGTTGTAAATAAAGCGAAGGGCGGCGTTTTATCCCTTTATTACACTAGAATACGAAATTTTATTCTCACATTGAAATGCGCTTGATGCCTTAACTACATTTCGCCATCAAGGGAGGCATGGATTCCATGGAAAGTGTGGAAATCCACGTGGAACACCAGTGAACAAATATGAACTCGGAAATATGAAAATAGCATTCAGATAGAAATAAAAATAAACATAAACAGATAGAAAATAAAAAGAGATAGATAGGAACTAATAAAAGTGCATGAATGCAATCAGTGGACCTAGATCCACTTTCTTCCCACAGAAACTATAACGCTGAATCAAGAAAAGAATGACAGAATTAAACAATCTTGTAGCTACATGAGTGTTGATTGTTGTCAATGTTCTCCTTGGTCAGAGCCAGAAATCCGTTGTGACGCGCGTACCACAGCTGGAGCTCAATCTCTCCTTCACAAGAAGAATCGTACTCTTCTGTAGAAAACCTTTTCTTTGATTTGGTGGGTGCTAGACTCTTGCTAGACATCTCCCACAGCCCAAGTAGCTGACTAACAAGCTGTCCTTTCGGCCCGTCTGGTGTTGCGTGATAAAGCGAGGTAAATGGTGGTTTCAGTTCTAGTAGAAACTCAATGGCATCATAGGCATCATCATCCAAAGAAGCAATTTTCACGATGTGGGTCTTGCTCAATTGGAAGCAAACACTCCACGGGATCTCAATTGTGAGAGAATACTCGTCACTGTCGCGGACACGCCTTCCTTGGCGATACCTCTCAAAGACGCTGCACTTAGGTTCTGGCAGGTTCGCTTTCTTGACCAAATCGAGGAGTTTGTCAAGATTGTTGTC